>CM023484.1:1175346-1279620 GCA_013339685.2 Hyalomma asiaticum
GCCAACGTGGGTAAAGCCACTTGTTTCGTTATCGTTAATTATGACATGGCTGCCCAGTGCACCATGTTATGATGTCATGACCAATCAGCTAATTAAGTCATACACTCGCACCCCTCCACGCCAATTTTGCTGTACACAGAGTGAACAATGTGTGATTTTTCAATTTCCCGCAACATACCTATTGTACCATATTTTGCTGGTACTGTCTTTTGTTAGGGTTGCCTTTCATGAAACACATAGGACTTCCGCCCAAGAGAGACGGGGATTTACTCAGTGAGGTGTGAAACTACTGCACCTGTCGAATCACAGCGCTGTTTCTTAAAGGGACCGACCAGCAACTGGCCAGAACGCGTGAACGGACCTTTGCGCATTTGGAAATATCTTGAATTATAGTGATGAAATCGGGCACCCTATCGCGATTCGAACAAGATTTGTGTTTTTAAGTTGAGCTTGAAAATTCCGGCAACTGAAATGTGGCGTAGCCTGGTGGTAAAGCCTTGGTACTGCGTTATCGAGTCTTTAAATTGCTCTACGTCGCCTGCTTCTGTTCCAACGAGCATAACTCGAACTTAAAATTGCAGTCTGTACATAAAAACACATCCACATCCTATTGTTTCCTTTCTACGCCATAAAAGAAGCCAACGCTAAGAAGTGGCGCTCACAAGCACCCGAAAACCTGCTTTTAACTGCTGTGCATGCGTGCGACGTCTGCCAGGCAGCGTGCGCATGCGCTGTGTCGCAGAAGAACCTGGCACAAGCACACCCGACTGCTTTCGGCCACTGTTTGCAACATGTGTTGCATTTAAGACTCCATAGACAAAAAAGCTCTGATAATAATTTGACAGAGCATTTTCACCTGACCAATTTTCACCCTGACCATTTTTCACCCTGACCGGTCAGGGTGATTAGACACCCTGACCGGTAAGCTTTGTGTTGAAATAAAGAAAATAGGTACCTTAAAAATTGGTTGTAGGTCCCTTTAAGATTGGGCAATTATTCGAACTTCTGAGTATTTTTCAAACAGTGTTTGCTATTCGATTTAATTTGCACCCAAATTTTACTATTCCAACTCTTGAAAGTTCATAATTAATTAGGCAACAAAAGGTGCCAAATTTCTTTACAAGTTGCCTATTCCTGCATGCAGTCCACTTCGTCACATGACACTTGCACATTGCAGTGAAATTAACCACTCTGTGCTGTGTGAAGTCAACGCTCGTGTACTGTTGAAGTTTATTTCACCACAGTGTTACACTGCTTATATATTTTTAGAGTGATGCATGAAATGTGGCAGAATGACCTCACGCAGCAGCTGCATAGCTCTATGTTGGACTGTTCTTTACAACTCAATCATTCTATTTTCTAAGAAAAACATCACGGAAGAAAGTGCAACGTGGTTTTCGCCCCTGTTTAGCGGTGCACGTCTCAGTAATCTAACATGCAATTATTCGAAAAATATTCTATTCCATTCACGCTTGGGTATTCATGTTCGAATTCGCTTCACACCCAGAATTTAGCCATTTGTGTGGGTTTACAGGTTTTTTTTTTTTTCTTTTTATTCAACTGAACCTACCTTGAAAGCATTGCAGAGCTCATCAACAGAGGAACGCAAGTATTGATGCGTTCGCTTCCACTCGGCCACCTCGTCGGGTACCCCAGGCGAGAGGAGTGAGCTCAGGCACCACTGGGCAGAACGCTTCAGGATGCCCAAGCACCAGCTCATCCTGCCGCTGCTCTCGTTCTCACCCCTGACGAGGCGGCGGTGCTGCTCGTAGCGACCCTCCACGCCAAGCCTCTGCTCCAGCTGTCTGCTGAGAGTCCGGCATGCCTGCCACGCCAGATGAGCCAAGGCAGGTTACCTGTGTGACAGGTAGCTTTCGCAATGAGTTCTGCTAAGCTACAGGAGGATCTCCAAGATTAAAACTCTGATCATTTCAACTCTCGGCCAATGCAAACAAATTTCAGGACCTGTGGTTGGCCTGCCATGTTTTCAGTGTTACTTAAAAGCTCCCCAATTCAAACTGCACTACTTGGTTCATTGCATTAATGCATGCTTTTTGCTTGTCCTTATTGAAAATATCGGCTGCTTCAGTTCCCTCTGGGCAAACATTCGTGTTCACATATCTGTTAACAGCCAGAAATAAAGGCGATCACCTGTCAGCGCCTGTCAAAGGATCCAAAACCACTAGCAGAAGGAAATAAAAAAAAAAAAGAGAACGGTTAGTTCACGACAATGTGCATGACAACTGACCATCTCTGTTATGCTGCACCGAACCATACTTCCACTTGCATTTGATCATTTGAAAAGTTCTGGGGCTCCCTGAAGTTTCAATAACGAGAGTCCAACTGAATTAGTACTACCGTAAAAACCCGCACAGAGCTCGGACCCGCATATAGTCTGGGGTACAATTCAAGGATAGCAAACACGAGAAAAATAGTTTTCACCTGAATATAGTCCGAGGAAAAGGGAAAATGCATTTATTTACACCCTTGATTATTCGTGGTCATCGGACGTGCTCTCTTCCGAAGCGCGGAAATGTCATCCCACAGCACATCATCCTTAGTGTCATCAAGTGCATTCGAGATGCAGCACTTTTTGAAGGCCCGACGAACGAGTGCCTCTGGAATGCAGGACCAAGCCTCGACCATCCATGAGCAGAGCATCGCTGGCGAAGCCCGTTTCAGCCGTCCGGCGGGGGTTACTTCGGGCTCTCCAGACCTCATCCACTCCATGTACAGGCACTTGATGTGGTCCTTAAATGGCTTATTAAGGCACACATCAAGTGGCTGAAGCTGGGATGTCATCCCTCCCGGGATGACGACCAGCTCAGTGCGGGAGTCGCGCAGCAGTCGCTTAACGGAGTCGGCCAAATGACACCGAAACGCGTCGAGCACAAGCATCGAAGGGAGCCCCAGCAGCGCTCCGGGCCGTCGACACCACACGGACTTAATCCAGTCCAGCACTAGCGATTCGTCCATCTACCCCTTGTCCTGGCAGTGGACGACAACATTTTTGGGAACCTCTCCCCCTTTGGCAGTGTCTTTCATTTAAACACCACATAGAGCGGCAGCTTGTGACCATCTGCCGTGCAGGACAACATTACAGTTACCCGCGTTTTTTCGTTCCCGGTCGATCGCACGGTAACTTGCCTGGAGCCTTTTTGATGCACAGTTAGCGCCGAGGGCATATGCAGGTACACCGGCGTTTGATCCGCGTTGCCAATCTGGCCCAACTGAAAGGGGACTGCCTTTCGCAATGCAATCACATACTTTTGAAAGGCCACAAGCTGCCCTTCGTAACCCTCTGGTAGCTTCTGCGAGATCGACGTACGCCGACGTAGGGAGAACCCAGCGCGGCACATGAAGCGAGACACCCAATGCTTGCTCGCCTTGAAGTCCTCCGGCTCAACGGCTTTGTCGCGAGCGATCTCCCTTGCCTTCGCTTGTAGCAGTACGATGTTGACAGCGAGATGTGCAGCTCGTTGCTCCCGAACAAAGTCCACCAGTTCTCGCTCCATTTTTCGGTCCGCGGAAACTTTTTCTCTGGCCGCTGCATGCAAAGAGGGCTTCCTTCTGCTTCCTCCAACCGTGATTGCTCCGCTCGTTGACTCCGAACTGCCGCTCCGTCGCACAGTTGCCGATGGTTTTGGCAGGCGATAACTTTTCTTTCAAAGGCAGCCAAGTACTGCCTGCACGGTCCTGACATGGCGTAAAATCACAGAAGCAAAATCGTGACCGTCGTTATGTGCGCCAAGTCATAGCAATGGCCGCTGCTGCACGCCTGTAGGTCTCTAGGACTAACGCTGCGCACGCTACCTAACGCAGAAGCGTGCAGGCACCTGATGATGATGATAGCACCTCGCTTTGCCAAAACCGCAACTGGGAATTCGGGCCAAAGATCCTTGGGGCCCGCGTATAGTACGGGGCCGAAATTTCGCACCCTAAAGTCTGGAAAGAAACCCCAGGCTATACACGGGTTTTTACGGTAATGTGAAACCACTTACAAATTAATTTCTTGAGTTTTATGTCCCCCAACGACAATACAATTATCAGGCATGCAATAGTGGGGGACCCTGGATCAGTTCTGACCATCTAGGGCTCTCATGTGCGCTCGTGTCGCAGTGTTTTCTTACTCAATCTGAAAATGCAATAATCAGGAAACTGGAAACAACGTTGATAATCCACATACGTCTCGTAAATTAATGCTGATGAAAAATACAGGCACATTTACTGTTACTACCATGCCGATTAACATGTTCCATTTTTGGAACATTGGCGCACACAATATGGAATCGCCTTTCACTGACTCTGAAATGGGGAGTGGTCTCTGCCTGCAGTGCTGTAGGAAAGTTTAAAAAATAACACTTCTAGCCAGGATTTCTTCAACATGCTGGTCCAACAGCAGGGAGCAGGTCACAAGCCATGGTAAACTGCGAGGCAAATCTTGTTTATGCACTTTTTGTGCTGAGGAAAACTGTAGCATCTTTCCTTCGTGCACTCCACACACCTAATCTCTATTGCTGTGATGACACAGTTCATATTAGTTTCTCTTGATATGCCCTTGGGATGCACTTCAGGCACAGGCTGCAGAAAGCTGATGTGTGGCCAGGCCAAATACAGCTGAACCCTTTCACAACTGACACTGATATAAAAGATGTCAATCGCTCACATGGTTGGCTGCCTTATTTCTCTTATTAGGTGGGCCTCTTTTGTAAAAGACATGCTCCTAAGGACAAAATATCCTTGAATTTTGATCAACAGTCTTGGTTGTCACAGATACTTGAATTCTAAGTGCAGCACTTTTGGCTGCTAACTGTGGTCGATTCATTGTAGAAACAAAAGGAAAACCGGCATGGAGAAAACATGAATTCTGTTCCAAGGGTCATACTAGCCCACCAAGCGAATCGAATTGCCTAACACTAAGGCAAACTGTAATAAGCCCTTTACAACAGGCTGTAGCCTTCTTTCGTGGTCAGTTTATTGTAGTATGCCCACATCAATACAAGTGCTGATCTGAAAATGAGATCATGGCACCCCGTTTATAAGAGACCTCTCACATAAGGGACAAAACCTGCTTCCTGGTGCGTATCCCTTGTGAAGGGGTTCAACTGTACTGCCTGCCACACTGCTAACAATGGTCAGTCAAACGTCAAAGCACCGGTGCCGAGAGCCTATCACTTGGAGGTCTTTATTTTGCATAGTACAGCTGTTGCTTTTTGTCACCGCTAAACAGAATGAGGCAACGATTATCATCACCGTCCACACTTTGTCATTCTAATTTCTGTCAGCATACGGATAACTACTCGGCGAGCTCATCCTGTATCCTGTAGCCGAATCAAATAAGGTTCACTGCAAAAACCACGCAAAGTGCTGGTGCCGGTCTGTGCTACTTTTGCTACTGTCAAATGCCAATGTTTGGGAAGAAAAACAATCAGGCAATACTCTCAAAGCTGGAAGGCAGAGAGGCTTCAGCTGTGCCAAGTAATTGCCAACCACCTATTTTAGTTTAACTTTGTTTATTGCAACATTTTCTTTCCTTCTTTTTTTTTTTTTCAGCATAAAGTCCTGACATACATTTACCCAATGCTTCTATATGTGCCTGTAATAGGTGTATCGCGAAAGAAAATGAAACAACAGGTTTCGTATGTTCCAGTTATGGAGCACTGGCGAGTGAACGGTGAGCAAACATCAGACATTTTAATGCTGTTTCTGCATGGTGCCTCCGACCTCTCACCCAGAAGGACCAGTGATACTCGGCTACAAGTCAATAAAAAAGCGGCGTCTCCTCGTCAAAGGACGCCCTCCCTGCAAACGTCACATCATGGCAGACAGCCTCCGCGCCACACACTTTCTTTCTCGAACACAGTGCAGAGGCGGTCTGTCGCGACCCTAGAGTTTCCTACTAAAATACTAGAGGGAAACGTGACGCTAGTGTCTGTGGGAATTCCAAACAAGCTGGTTGATCGATTACTGGGGTTTAACATCCCAAAACCACGCTCTGATTATGAGAGACACCCATACTGGAGGGCTCCAGAAGTTTCGACCACCTGGGTTTCTTCAACGCGCCCAAAGAAGATGGTTCGGCTAGCGTGGGAATGATGGGTATGACATGAATTTGGCTTGTCTTTGTTCTTCTGGCTTCATACGGCTTTGCGACTTCACAAAAATGGGTCGTTTACAAGAAAAATAAGGCCCCAAAATGGAAGATTTTGGAACAATTATGTGTATGCGCGCACGTACATGTTGCTTTTTCACAGTTAGAAACACTCATGGTGTCTACCAAGTTGACATTGCTAAATTCCCTGAGATTCCCAGGTTTTCCCCGAGTATTTTTGGGAAATTCCCTAAATGGCACACAACTTTTTTTCATGTTGATGCAGGTACGCACCATGTCACCCAATGTTATCACTAGTAAGCATGTTGAACTCCTTGAGGGTCAAATTAAAAAAAAAAGAAAGAAGCTTTCCCAGACAGTCAAACTGTAAAATTGCGAATTTTGAATGTAGGAAATGCGTAAGGTCAGAAAAACATTGTAAAATGAATCAGGAGCAGTATCCTAGCGTCAGCATCACTTATACCATATTTACTTGAATCTAACGCACACCTTTTTTTCACTGAAACAGGTCCAAAAATCGTATGCGTGTTAGAGTAGAGTGTGAATGAATGACACCACTACCATATCGAAGAGCGTGGAAAACGGCCGCCTCCTATGCGCTTCGGGCGCTGTTGAATCACCACTACCGAAAAAATGAACTAGTGGCGCAGCGGTCTTTGGCGCGCATGGTTTCTGTAGTTTCTATGTCGCCACCGGTCCCCTGCGTAACAACACCATGACGCACGTGATGCGTAGGCTGTTGATCGCCGCACCAGCTTGGCCATCTTGCGGCCGACCGAAGTCGCTACATCGCAGATGCAATCTCCGAGATGCCCAGCCGCACAAGCTTTCAATAGTGTTTGCGGGTGGTCGTAATGGGAGAAAAGATGTTTCGAATCACCACACGCAGAACAGCTCATCATCGCGTTTCTCCCTCGTATCCATGCTGAGCCCGAGCTTCTCAGTCATGCGCGCTGCTTGACGTCAAAGATTGCATCGCAGCAATCTCGGAGACCACACCCCAACTGTGCTTAGGCTTAGCTGCGGCAGCATCTGCAGGAAGCATGGCAGCACACGCCAGTGGGCGTGGGGTAACTGCGATAGCACAGAGGAATGCAGCACTGCGATTCAATGATGTTACCGCTGCTTGCACACGATACACCCGGCAACGTGCGGCAGTTTCGTCGAGACACAGGAGTTATGCAACGGCGTGCCGAACGTCTTCGAGACACCGCGGATCAAGAGAAGCGGGAAAGCCACAGCACGGCCATTCGCGGGCCTGTAGGTGTTCAAAGTTAGCGGTGCTTTCGTTATGCGAGTGTGTTCATTACGCGAGTACGGCATTTGGTTTTACGAATGTGAGAAGGTTGATTACTAAGGACATTGTTTTTTTGTGTGTCACGAAAAATGGGTGCATGTTACAATTGATGTTTCACTTTCTTTTTGTCGTGGGAAACTGGTATGCATTACAATCGAGGGCGTGGTAGAATCGAGCAAATCATGCAAATTGTTCAATAGTATTTTATAACATGGTGTTCCGTGAAAAATGGGTCTATGCACAGCGCATTATCGCAGTCCGCGCACATAAAACGCATCTCCGTTCTCATCTTGGAGCAACCAGCTGTGTTGGCACACACACGGTATCTTCTCTGCATGCAGCTGCCTTGGGCAGAGTAAACTCAGTAATCAGAACGAACAGCAAGAACCCCTCGTAAGCGTCGATAATAAACAAGCTGAAAGCTACGCCAATAAAGATGAAAATCAACTTCCATCGCCTCTGTAAAGGGGTGCTGATGAAGATAAACATCAAGTTTCACTGTGCCTCCGTTACAATTACACCAGAGAAACCAAAACCGCGAAATGGCTGTTGCCCAGCAGCGTTGCCACAGACCGCTCAATGCGCCCAAGCTGGAAATCGGTTCTGTTTATCTCCGCAAGAAGGTAAAGCCGTAACCACACATACCCGGTACAACGCGTCACTGCATCGTGTGTAGTGGCGCCGCAACCTCTCCCTATGGAGAGAAAGAGGGCGTGCAGCTTCATGTAGCCGCGCGCCCTCTACCTCCAGTCTTTCCCACATTTGTGGAAAAAACTGCGTGCATGCAAATGCGCAAGATAACGCTCGACGCACACACGGGCTGTGTGTGCGCTGTAGCACGTCCAGACACATAGAGCGGACTTTGCATAGAACAAGACAAGGCCAGGAAAAGCCGGTGCATGTGGACGAAGAGCGGGGAGGCACTCATCCCTTCAGTTACTGCGAGTTGCGCTAGAACCTCCCTCGCAAGGTGCATAGTCAGAGCCAGCGTTACCACGACTTTCGTACTTCAGCTGATTGTCCCTGACAGAAGCCCAAATCCCCCGAGTTTTCCCGGTTGGTAGACATGCTGATACTAAAAGTTCAGAAATTTAGCAATATTATGCGATGTGGCAACATTGTCTCCTCTACTGGTGCCCAGATTTAGCAGCGTCCATAAAGGTTTAAGCTGTTATAATTGTGTTTGAACTTAAAATATTTTTGCCTTTGTATGTGACGCCCCAATGTTTTCAAGTATGCAAAATGTAGTTGTGTCTTCTAAATATAATAAACAGGGTTTCGCTTGCTTACAGGGCAAGTTTTCCACTGCATTTTTACAAATGGTTGGGTCAAACCACTGCACGAGGTCGTAGCAGAAGGACAGTATCACCCACCGTTTGGTGCTTGGGTTTGTGCAAAAACGTGGTAATTACACAGCCATGCCATTAAACTCCATCAGACACTGCACGTGAACCTTGATTTGAGCTTACTTTTTGAGCGTCATATGCAGGTGCATCTGCGTATCGCCTGAGAGCTCAGTCGGTGTTGAATTAATCATATAGTGGCAATGAAATGCTGTAGTACAAGATATAAAAGCAGCCTTGTCACAAGGAATGTATGTCGGCCGTGAAAGAGGTCCCACGCTTACAGATTCCGTTGCATCTGATTTAAAAAAAACAAAAAAAAAACAGCAAGACTGCATCGACAAAGTTTGCGGGACGCAGCGCAAATACTTCCAAAGTTATGTAAAATACCACTGGAAATAATATGTGCAGCCATCAACAAACAACAGCGTAACAGACTGCATGGCACCTCATAATTGCAGACGACTTTAGTACATGCGGCAGTCTGATGATCTCAGCAGTAGTGTGCACTACAGGCGCTGCCTTCGTCATATAATGAAAAAGTGTAGCAATGTCACTCGCGTCACTGAAGCCAAAAAACAGGAATAAACAAATCCATCACAACATCTGAAGCAACAGGCATGAAGACTAGACAAATCCATGTCATACCAATCATTCCCATGCCAGCTTCGTGATCACAGTGCCAGATTTCCCTCTAGTATGTTAGTAGGGAACTTATGGCCACAATGTCATGTTGACAGAGCGGTACTATTGGCTGTAGGTGGGTCCTTTGACCGGGAGACGCCCCCTTTTTCTTGACCTGTACCCAATTATAGTTGTTCGGACTCTTGGCACCCACCTGTTTGCGTCTCTCGTCACCGTTCAGAGGCCGGTACACAAAGCCAGGTTCTTCGATGTCGGCCATGTGCTGCCTCACCACAGTGGCCACTGGGGCGCTCACCGCCTGCCGCTGCAGGGCACCGCTGACTGGAGACGGCGACTGGCTAGCGCTTCCCAGGCTATCTTCCGCTGGAACAGTCGCATGTGTGACGGACAATCACTAACAATTTTTTTGTCAATAGTGTAATGTAACATCCTGCAAGTACCAGCACCCGCAACTGTGCTGCACAATGATAGTTTGTGCAAAATCAAAGAAACCTATTCTCGCACACTGTCTCTCGCCTTGTTCGTGCATACATTGCACCATGAATGTCTGGAACCACGTACCTACAAATAATGAAACTGTATTTGACTAGAGTGGATTTAAAGAAGAATTGTACAGTAGTGCTATGTTGTACACAATCACATGTAGCCTGAATGACATGCAGTTACATGCAAATCTCGTAGGCCAGGAAAAAAAAAGGGGGTGCCCAATGTCTTGGTTTGTTGCTAATTAGGAAGATTTCAAAACAAAAAATACAAAATTATTAATGGATTACTGGTATGAAAGAAGTCAAATTATTTACACGCAGCGATTTTCACAGAAAATAATTAATGAAAACGAGTTGCTTTCCTCGAATAGTGAAGGCCCTGATTGGTGGTACCATTTTTTTTCGCCCCAGACAGCGGCAGTTCCAACGTCATATTTTCTGCAATGCAGGCTCCTTAATACTAAAGCACTAAAACATCAGCTGTGCTGCTAGTGAACACATGATTACTTGCTGGCAGTTTCAACATAGTGCAACAATTGGTTAAGTGAAGCTACTTTGCCTTTTCCACCAATGAAACTTTTCATCAGAACCTGGGGCACGATACCGAGGCCCGTTTCCGTCGAACGCCTGCTCTGCAAGAAGGTCTAGCAGCCAAGAAATACACCAGAAGCCACAGAACACAGATGCTGTACGTTCTAAGCATGCTTACGTGCATGCATCGCTAACTTCTTTACACTAATCATCACCATTTTATTGTTCGCATCTATAGAAGTGAAGCAGCTTATTGCCCAGGCTTTGTCCATCCCTCCTTCCAGTGTCCCGTGTCCCACACCCCCGCAGCGCATGCACGTACCCTCTCCCTCTATCTCCTATGCTCCCCCCTTTCTGTCCTCGAATTCCTCTACTCTACGAAGCGGCGCGCACGACAGGTGGTGCGACCACTGCATACTCCGCTGGAGGTGCCACGGTAGTTCCGCGGTATGAAGATCACTGAGCGCGTGAACCTCATTCTCTCTCCTGTGCAGTGCCGCGATGAGCGCTCCGGCCGCTGCCGCGAAAAATTACACCATGTCCCGCTCAAGCTAACCATCTCCACGCTGCTTCGCATCCACACATGGTTCCCTTTAGCGGGAGATGGTGTAATTTTTTTTAACACAGCCACCACAGGCGAAAAGTGCAACTTTGGAAACACATAAGTTCAAGCTCCCTGTTGAGTCCAAGATGGAGGCACTCAATGGGGCAAAAGATAGCATATGGCTCTATGAACTGCACCACCTTGAATTGCTTTTTATTGCCCACACTGAAAAATATGCTTCTTAAGTGGTGCCAGAGCTTTGCCAGAGAAGTAATTTTGACACAACTAGGTGCCGAAAGAAATGTCTCCTAGAAACCTATATTTTTCAGCATTTCTCAAGACCCCATCCTCACGTCCCCCCCCAAAAACATGAAAAGCACGAGTGACAAAATCCCTGCACAGTTTATTTCTTGCACGTTGTAAGATTATCTAAGAAATGTCAAATTTTCACGTTATAAACATCCTATGCAACAAAGTAAATTGCTGATTTCACCAACTGTATTACTGGCCTCAAGGACATACCGTGGCGCCATCTGCCGGAAGCTTTCCGTGACGTAGAAAATGACACCACGTGATACCGGCCGCGAAGTGTACGACGTCTACAGTGCCGTAGCTCGTTCAGACGTGTTTCTTTTTTTTTTCCATGTTGCAAGCATTGCCTGCATGTGTCTTAGCTGCAAAAGAAACTGTTATACAGATCAGCAAAGTATTTTGCGAGTGAGGAAAAGGCATCGCCCACGCTTGTTGGAAGGTGTACATGCTGTGCTATGCACGGTGAAAGTGGTGAGGTCACTCGCGCAAAAGGAGGTGCCCTGCCATGGTGGCCTAGTGGTTATGGCATTCGGCTGCTGATCCGAAGGCCATACACAGGTCTCAACAGTTTAACATGCCCCGACATCGCACAGTACACAGGTCTCAACAGTTCACCTCCATCGAAGGCTGCACTTCGATGGAGGTGAACTGTTGAGACCTGTGTACTGTGCGATGTCGGGGCATGTTAAAGAAGCTCAGGTGGCCGAAATTTCTGGAGACCTCCAATACAGCGTCTGTCATAATCATTGCTGGTTTTGGGATGGAAAACCGCCCACATCAAAAGATTGCGTAAAAGGTGATCAGGAAGTGTAGTTAGCTATCACTCGAAATACTCAGAGATCCCGCGTACAATTACTTATTTAAGTGCGAGTACGCGCTACTATCTCATCCACTTGCGCGGACGGTGCACGTGCAATAGGTGACATTTTGATTCATGTTGACAGCGATGCATGGTTCTTTGGCCCTAGTTTTGGGCACATAATCATGCATGCGATGTATGTTGTTTTGATATTGCTTATTAAGCCTGCCTGCCCATTTATAAACGTATACACACGGCACGTGCCACTATAAAGGTTCTGTTTGCAGCATTTATCGTGGCACACGCGATTTGGCATTTTTGCCTGTATTATCGCGGTACAATGATTTATCGTGGGCTTATTTATCACTGGTAAATAATACCTTAAATTCGTGTACACGGTTCCACGATCTGTGTGCATGTATCGCTGGGCACAGTACCTTGAGTGATGACAAAATCAAAACATCCTGTTGTGTTTAAGATGGTGCTACTCCAGGAACAAGACATTGTTCCTCTAAAGGTGCAAATACATGTCGTAAGTTCGATGCCTACAGTATGAAAAAGTTCATGCCGTACTAACTGAACATTTTAGCTCCAATGCCGTACACAAAACCTACTTTGTGGAATGTTTCCCCACACTCGAAATGCATGAGCACTTGGCTGTTTCCTTATTGTCTGCTTTTTCAACCAGAACACTTCATTTAGGGGTACGCACGCGTGAAAATTACACCCAGCTCAGTCGAATACGTCAGGTACTGTGGCACCGAGCAGTACTTCATGCTCAAAAGCAAGAAGAAAAGTAACTGGCTTGGAGAAGAAAGCCAGCGCACTTCGCCGGCGGCGTCACGTGATGTTGTTTACTATGTCATGACAGCAGTGCCGGTCTTTCCGGAAGTGGCTGTCGAGGCCAATACTGAGGTTCAAATGCACGTCGCAGTGTCACCGAAGAAAGAAAATCAAGTGTAACCAGCGAACTGGTGTATCGTTGAATATCAGACAAAAAACAAAATAAAGGCCAGGGCTCACACAATGTACACTTAAGTTTTAAGAAATCTGAAGCTGACGTAAACACAACTGGACAACACATTAAGTACAGCTTTACCAATTCTAAAATTTTGTGTGGGACGATAATTCGCATATTAATGTTTGACAGCAAATTGAATGGAATATTTTTAGAATTATGATCAAATATTTTTTTAATTCCATGCTAAATTACACAGAAAATGTACTCCTGAACATGGGCAAAAAAACAAGCTCACTACACAACCAGTGCATTCCCACAATGTCCCTAAAAAAAGAGAACAGTCCGGTCTTAAAGAGCAGCCCAACAGAGAACTGTGTAGTTGCATGCGTGAGCTTCACCGCAATACACAAATGTAAACACCACCGCAGAGGACATTTGCCACAGAACACAAACCTTAGCTTGACCGCAGTACACATATGCTAGCTTGACCGCATTGTGCTAGTGTGAACTTCACTGGAGTAGACAAGTGTTATCTGCTGAAGCTTCTTTATGAGAAATCCGTATGGATTTCCTTGTAGCCTTGTGCTACAAAACGGGTGGATGCTAATTTTCCCTTTCATAAACGTTACTCCACCTTGCGGGTTTCCGCAGAACTCATTTGACATTTATGCGCGTTTCTTCCATTTTTCTGCCACACAGGAGCTTCACAGAATGGGTTTTATAAAACGCAAGGGTTTTCAAGTACCGATGACACCTTAAGGCTTCTGAACTAACGTGCTAGTCGTTCAATGCTTTTCTGTCCTCAGTAGATCCCAATCAATAGCTGACCTATTGACAACCTTAAATTAGAATTTCCAAAGCTTCAGGCACGCTTGGACAATTCAAGCCATATAAGAAGAACTAACCTTCCTTCTCACTTGTTTCTGTCGTTCTGCTATGCAAGGGTTTTTACAGAATGACTTTAAATGTACTACAGGAGCTTTATACCTTCACAACTCCGAAGCCTCTCCATGTGATGTTCTCAACATTACAAGAACAAGTAACACACAAGATAACTTTGGTTTGACTGTTTTCAGTAGCGCAGTAGAAGGGGATAGGCAGTCAAACCACATCCCAAAATTAAATAGTTTCCTTATCTACCCTGCATCATTTAACTGCTGCCTCTCATCTATCTCAAGATCTTCATGTTCCATAGGTCAAAATTTTTGGGAGTGCGTTAACATTCAAATTATTTAATACTGCTTGCCATTCGATTCAATCTGCACTAACTTTTACTACTCAAACTATTTGAAGTTCATAATTGAGGGGTAAAATCTGCTATGCCTAGTAACATGTAGCCCCATCCATGCATGTAGTACACTTCTCTGCATAAAACTTGTGTACCACAGTACCGTGGCAAAGCTAGCACTTGAGTACAGCAGTGAAGCTAACAGTCGTGTACTGTGGTGAAGCCAACAATCATGCATGCACTCAGGCAAAGTTATGCTGGTACACTGTGACAAAGTTAACGCATGCATTTGTGAAGTTCTCTAATGGACTGTTCTTTAGGACACGACATGATCTATGGACAACATTGCAGCACTATGCCAGTCATGCAATAAATCTCTCTTTCTTGCCCACGTTTTGCCGTATACTTCTATAATATGACATGGTATCATTAAAAATATTCAAACATTACTAGAAAAATATTGTATTCAATTTGCACTCAAACATTAATATACAAATTACCTTTGCACTCAAAACTTTGCTATTTGCACAGCTCTAAACATTTTTATTTGCTGCATTTTAGCATCACCTGCCAATTACCATTACAGGGAAATCGCATGAAATGTCAAGTACTGATCACCACAATGTGCTAGTATAGGCCAGTCCCCACCAGTGACAATGTACACAACATGGCACATCTGGCAACCGTGTATGCTGCACGCGCACATTGGCAAGTCCACACTCGCGTATTATGGCACGTGCTTGCGGAACAATCAAGAACGACCCGACATGCCAACTTGGTGCATTGGAAAGGTCTCATGAAAACATGAGATCTGGTCAGCCAATTTTCCACTGACGATGCGCATGTCTCCACTGTGCTGCGGAGAGTCATGCTCTGATAAAGCCGCTACTGTGAAGCTGCTGCGTGCTCAGCGTCTTGTTATGGCATGGTCAACGAAAAATGCATAATATGGGCTAGACATCGCACTAGACATGGCCTCAGAGATTTTATGACGGGCATGTTGCTTCCCGATTACTGTTGTAGGAACAGAAATCCTTCAATATAATGAAATTGCTTTACTCGAAATATCGCTTTCTTCGAAATTTTTCATGGTACCAACCCAAAGACACATTTCTTTCCACATTACTCAAAGCATGTCAATACAGTGGAACCCCATTCATACGTTTTTCAGCAGACTGGGGGAAAAAAACGCAACAGCCGGGAAAACGCAAGGGTGAGGAAAGCCCCGAAAATGAATTGGAACAGGACCATTTTGACTTGAAACAATATATTTCCGCAAGGTGAGCCATCTAGGTCGCGACCGATAATTCGGACAGTTTCTAGCTCTAAATTCGATAATTCGGACTCCGTTCGCGGCTGTCGAGCGCAGTGAATGGGCCGCCATTATAGCCTACGGCGCCCCGATGAGAGAAAGTATGGCCTCAGAGATCGCAATCAAAACTATGATCATTGAGGCTTAGTTCCAGCATGATGCGCCAAATTTGGAGGCAAGTCGCCCGGTCAATGCGATCACCGCATCCTGTTCCGGCATCCCGCGCGTGGTTTGTGACTGTGAGTACGGCTGGTCGGCTGGTCGTGTCGGGTCCACTATCGCTCGACAGCGCTTTCACGTTCCCTCGTCAGTGCTTGTTTACTGTATTTACCTGCATAATTTGCACCCTCGTATAATTTGCGCACCCCTAATATTTAGCCAGCTTTACAAAAAAGATCCTCGCATATTTTGCGCTCGCCGTCCGGCCAGAGCCAGCTCGCCGGCGCGCGCATGGACAGACTTTGGACAGCCGCGCGGCCACGCCCCTCGTTGCGCAGGCGAGCGCAGTCATACGTAAAAGGAACTGCGAGTGTGATATCCCTTTTTCCGATTATTTTCTCCGGAAGCCCCCGGAGCCCAAAGTATGGTCGCTAAAATAAAAGCACGCGAGTGGGGTCGACGAAAACGGCTGAAGCAGAGATCGAACGTGCCTGGCCCATCTCCGTCTTTCGGAGGCGGCGATAACATCACCCCTATCGGGACGCCTGCAGTCGAAGCGAGGAGGAAACGCCCCGCCCGTCTTTACCGAGCATGAAAAGACGTAAAAGAAGGGGGTGGGGAGGGAGTGTCGCTCGGCTGCCGAGACAGCGCTGGCGCTCGCGCTATCTCGGCAGCCATTAGCAGGCGGCGATTCCTGCAAGCGTGACTGACTATCAAAAGTCAAATCAAAATATCGGTGCCCAGGCGGGTACGGCGTGCCAGCTCGCGACGCATCATGCGGGAACAGGCCCGCAGTTGCGGCGTAACAGCGGGGTTCGCAATACATGGGACCCTATGGGAGCTATGCCGGGACCGATGAAAAACAACGTAACAGCCGGCAAAACGCAGCAGTGAGGAACGTAACAGCGGGGTTCCACTGTACTTCACTCTGCTTAGAGTGAACTGGCCATGCAGCCGTGCTGCTCCACAGTGGTGCGGCGCCGTAGACACGAGCCTTCCCATCGCCATCACCAGTGTGCACCATTTTGAAGTGAATGTGCGTTGCAATCATTTTGCTTCCTTGCCGAGTCCACAATTGAGGGCGCGGAGCTGGTGAGCATGGCAACAAATAATGCGCAATGGAACAGGCAACTCTACTCTATGTAGTACTACTCGGTGCAGCATTGCAATGCCAGCACTGGCTCAATCAAGACCATTCAAGCAACTGGAGCTCTTTTATGTTGGTGCTTGCCACCTGCGTTCAAGCTGTGGTTGAGCTCGATTGAGCACTGATTGCGCGCGCTTTGTAATTCGTACTGGACATAACTGGAGGCCACGTGCTTCGTGTCCTATATGTCCTTTTGTGACCAATAGAGTGGCTCCGCCTGTCTTCGGGCAAAAACGTTGGACTTGAGCAGAAAGGTCTGCTGATAAGAGGTGGAGAAAGGTATAAAATTTTGAGAAAGGCAGTCGGCAGCAGTGGCTGACAATGACAACTTCCAGCGATCTCTGTCAGGCAGTGCAAAGAATCGCTGGTGAAGAAGTCGAAGGCGACAGTGACTTTGACCTGGTGTCACACAGGCACATTAATCGCGATCAATGGCAATCTGGATTACGCTCGATCCAGGTTAGCCGCTGCTACATGGTCATTTTTAAATGCGATTCGGCTCAATCAGGATCAAGATGACTGCGTTCTGCACATCGCGATTCGGCTCCCAGATAACAATTAGGCTGATGACAGTATCGAATTCAATTAAGATTAGTTTGACCCATGTAGCAGCAACTTGATCAAGATCAATCTTGATCAAGAAAGACAATCCAGATTTGCTATGACTCAGATTAAAAATGCCCCAGTGACAACAGTATTACTTTGGACCGTGCAGCAGCCATCCATAACAGTTAATGGCGATTGCAAACCCTGATTAGTATCGGGCATTGATTGCGATTAGATACATCTAAATGACACCAGTATCATTTGCAATGCCCTACCCTGCTGTTTCTGGCAATGATACAGCTACGGTAGCAGAAGTGACATTGTTTGCAGCGGTATTTTTTGTGCCTATATCACATTTTCGCTTCCTTTGTAGCACAATTTGTGCGCAAATTTTTACACTTTAAATGAGAGGTCACTGATATCGAATTCCCGCATATAATAAATTTTTTGCCACCTGTTGACTTTGTTAAGGGATTACTGTATTTACCTGTGCTTCTAAATTTGAATAAACATTCACTTGCGAGTCAGTGCTGGTGTCTTCTGTTGTCAGTGATGTTCTAGCACTGTTTTTCAGTGTGTTCCAGAGATACACTAATGAGGTTTTCTTTTTCATACCAGTTCACACCTCCAGCCATGAAAAACACATGAAGTTCATAATGTAAACAACAATGTAGAAAAACTGTCATATCCTGTAACTCACCTTCCATGATCATTGCAAACAGGTTAGGCTGGAAAAGGACCTGCAACATAAATGCAACAATAGTTGACAAGATACAGACACAGGTAATAACACAGTTGAAAGATAGGGAAAGAACCTGAAAATAGCAATATCCTCTCTACAAAAATATGCACGCTCAGACTACCATTGAAGATCTTGACAAGAGAGTAAATCAAGAGGTGCTGAATGACTGGACTTAAAGGTGCCCTGCATGCTTCGTGAACATAGCCAGAAGGCACTGCAAATAAGTCATAGAGGCTCCTGTGGACATTTCAGCCAAATTTTGCCAAACATTACTGCTTGCACCAGCGAGTTGGTTTAAAAATAGTGAATGTGGTTTCGAAATACGGCTGCAAAATGCCCACTCTCCCTCCAACAAAACATGCCACTGGAGGGGCATGGACTACCATTGGCCGGTTCATGGACACAGTCACCGTGGTCGCCATGGGGTGCCACCACTTCCACACAATAACTCTGGCAGCATGCTTATCATTGCAGAAATGCGAATATACCGTATTTACTCACGCAAGGAACGGACCCAAATAATAAATGCACCTTCGAACTTTAGTAGTCAAATTCCAAATTTTTTTCTGCCGCGTAATAAATGGACCCTTAACTTTGAACCCCTGCAGTACCACGAGCAGCCGCACTGCGGCTTTCCCACTTCACTCGATCCGTGGTGTTTGCGAGCCATTCAGCGTGGCACTTCGTAATTCCCGCGTCCCGATAAAACTGGTGCACGTTGCCAGGACGTAGCTACGTGCAAGCAGCGATAACAATTTACTCGCAATGCTGCATTCCACCGTGGTATCGCAGTTCCTCCTGCTCACCACAGCGTGCCGCCACGCTTGCTGCATACGATAGCACAGCTATGCCTAGGTCGTCGGGGCATCATCTCAGATTTGCATAGTGGCAATCTCAGACGTCGTGCTTAACGGCGCTCGGCTGATAAGTTCTGCATGGATATGAGAGAGAAATGCGGTGATCAACCGTTTTGTGTGCAGTTACAGAAAAACATCTATTCTCTCGTTAAGGCCGCTTGCGAATGCTGATGTGGCAGGGCATCTCCGAGAATTCATCGGTGACGCAGCGACCTTGGTTAGCCACAAGCTGGCATGGCGAAGTCATTGGCCTTTTCATCGTGCACTTCACGGTGTCGTCGTATGTGGGCAGGACCCGTGGTGACATAGAAACTATAGAAACTATACACGCGATCATGACCGCTGCCATTTTCCCGGTTTTGCGGCGCTGTGGGCGAGCCCGGCATTAAGGCTACCTCGGATATCAACATTTTTGTTTGAGGTATCTTAATGAAATTTTCAGGATAGACTCGTAGCAGAAGCATTTGAAGAACTACAAAATTCGAAGAAGTTGTGTTAACTGGTTCTTAAGTTACAGCAATATGTCAGTGTTATGCACATGGTTCTCCTATTCCAAGCCTGAAGAATTTTCAAAAGGCGCTGGAACTGCGAAACTTGCTATGATGATTCCCAGATGGATATGTGAAGGGGAGACAGACCCCTTTTTTTAAATTTTCATGCTGAAGAATTCTAGCAGATTGCAGAATTTAATGTTGGCGATCAGGATTTCATCAGTGAATTTTGATTAATTATCACAAATCATAGACACAGTATATGAAAAAAGTGGACTTGTGTGCCCCTCAGAAATTCATTCAGTTACACAATAAAGAACACCTTCTGGAGATTTGATGAGCGGTTCCGGAGATATAGCTGGAACAAACAGCGTCACCAGGTAAAAAAGTCATTTCGAGAAAACAGTGTTTGAAAGTTTTCAGCATATATGTTGGTCTAAAATGACCCTTCAGCGTAACTAGGCGTCCTTTGGAACTCTTTTCCTTTTCCACCTTTAGACTTGCTCTTGGTAGCCTTTTTCAAGCACAGAGAATCTTTCTCAGCTGCCCGTTGAATGGCCAGGTAGCCAGCTGTTAGCCCCACTAATGTCGCCGCGCCCGTATTAACACCGACATTTCCCAGGAGGCACGGAAGTGCCGCTACGATTCTGGTCACCGTGCTGTGACTTTTTCTCCTGGCGATGAGGTGCTTCTTTGGACTCCCGTGCGCGCTACAGGCTTATGTGAAAAATTAACCAGTCGTTTTATTGGACCATACACAGTCATTGAACAGACATCCCCAGTGAATTACCGCGTCTCGCCCCTTACGTCCCCATCTGACCATCGTTGCCGAGGGACAGAAATTGTGCATGTTTCTCGCTTGAAACCATATATTCGGAGAGTTTTGTAATTCCTCAGCGCGGCCAGGCGGCCGCTTCCATCGCGGGAGGGAATTAGTGTGAGCTCAACCCACGACTGGCTCTTCTTCATCTCTGCACATCATCATCACTTGTACATTTTCCCCCATCTACATGGAGCATCATCAGCTGCTTGGCTCGCTCTCCATCTTGGTCGCCATAGATCGAGGCTCGCCTAGAATAAAAGTAGTTGCTCACAATAGCTCTTGGGTGGCCCTGTAGCATCAGCATATGTCAAAACTGCCTCGCACAGTGCTGCCTCCACAGCAAACAGTGAGGCATGCTGCTCTTTGGGCACAAAGGACCACAGCACAAAAGAGTGAAAGGGTTCTGGTGCATTCCGAGTCTTCGCTCCCAGGCAGCGTTTGCAGAAGAGAAGCCTGTGAGAGCCGCTCATTTGATGAGCAGTTCCAGAGATATAGCAATGCTTCTGCAACGTAGCCTGGAAGATCGTACCGATACCTGGAAGTTAAAGGGGCCGTGAAAAGAATTTGGAGATGCCGGTTTGTAATTTTCACTGCTTCAATACGCATTCGACAAGCCGATTCCGAAATATTCAGCGCACATTTAACAACGCCCGTTTTAAATCTCAGCTTTCTTGCATTCCCGAAACAACTATGCGACACTACCGGCCGGCCTGGTACTATTTGGTGACGTTGAGTTAAGATACTTTTAAGTTCAAAGGCACAGTGAACGCGCGCAGTGAAACCAGAACCGCATTTTTTATCGCTCTAAATCAACGCACACGGTGCAACGGTACAATGCATATTGTTGATTGGAGGGTCAGGACCCCGAATATGCACTTAGTACAAAATGTTCAGAAAACGTTTCACGACCCCTTTAAGGCTCAGAGCATCCCAGTAAGTGGCCCCATTCTCCAACAAAAGGCTCTCTCTCGGAGCTCTTTTAGGCCACGACGACTTCAACCCACTTAACGGGTGGATCCAGTGTTTCAAAGATCGCCATGGCATCAGCTGCAAAGTGGTGTGCGGAGAAGGCGGCGATGTCGACGACGAGCCTATCAAAGTCTGGCTTCACTTAAACATGCAGAATATGCTGTCCACCTACACAGACAAGACATATATAACGCCGATGAAGCTGGCTTATTTTATAACCGTCTGCCCCAACCGCACGCTTGCGCTCAAAGGCAAAGCCTGCTCAGGCCACAAGGCTTCGAAGGAGCATGTAAGTGTATTGTTTTGCGCTAAGATGAATGGAAGCGACAAGCGCCGCCCATTTGCCATTGGTAAAAAGGCAAGGCCACATTGCTTTAATAAGCGAGAGTGCCTACCAGTGACCTACAAATCCAAGAAAAAGGCAACGATGACGCAGGATTTGTTCACAAGCTGGCTTTGCAATTTTGATGAGGATATGGCGGCAGAGAAGCAACAGGTCATGCTTATCCTCGACAACTGCACGGCCTACAACATCAAGCCAAAGTTGACTGCAGTCAACTTAAAATTTTTGACAGCAAAATGCCAACCTCTCGACCAGGATGTCATTGTAACCGTAAAGGTGCTGTATGTGGTAGGGCTCAATGGAGTAATTTTGTCCACCTGGTGTCCTTTAACACACAATTAAATCTTATTAAGCAAATGGGCACACTTCCATCTTATTTACTCCAGTCTAAATGAAGCCAAAATCATATGCAGCCTTGTGTCTGATTGGGAGTAAGGCCCACCCCAATATTCCCAACAACACAATTGCACATATACTGGTGTCACATGGGCATTTCAAAGGCCTTTGTACCGATAGCCCATCGACTCAAAGGTCAAGTTTCAGCTGCTACACAGGCGGTTTCTATGGCCGTCGAGTTGAGTCAACGGAGCGCCCTACAACTCCTTCAGGACTTTGAAGGCCTTTGAACGATGGAAGCGGAAACAGTGCGAACTCCGAGACTTGGCGCACCGGCAGTGGTAGTTTCGGAGGCCACGGCCATATTAATGTCATTGTATCAATAAGTAGAATCATACACCGGTGAAAAATATTTGAAACGTGCCGGAAAGCCAACGTTGTCACTTTATTGCATTAGTTCTAGAAAGAATACGCAGTCACTACCATAGAAAACTAATGCCGTGCAGTTGGTGGGAAACACCGCGCGTTGCGCCATCTGGTGTCTACGAATCAAACCAATTTTTGAGGCTCACGCTAGGGACTTAGGCTTAGCAGTGTCAAAATCAGCACACTTTCTGAATAAAGACTGCAAAACATCGCACACACTTTGTCACTTTTGTTACATGAGATTAAGAGAAGGCTCCATTTAAAGTTTGTTTCTTGCCGTCGGTGCGAACAGCAAGCAACTAGGCCGAATTAGAATCGAAGCGGGTGCTGCGGTAGCCGCCACGTTGTTGCAAACTCACTCGGCGGCTCAACGGCCGTTCAAAACTGCCGTGTAACAGCGCCAGAACTTATTTTGAGTCGATCGAGTTGTGAGCTTTTCGAAGGCCTTCCAATGTGCCCGTGTGACACAGGTATTACAGTGGATGGGGATAAGAAAACAAAACATGTCAAGAGAGACAAAAACCAGCGGGAAGCAGCAGGGACCGCATCGCACCTTGGTAACCCGGTACACCGCAAACGCACAGTACCGGCTTGCCAGGTCCATGCGACAGAAGCGCGGCAACAGCACGGCCAGCAGCTCTGTGTAGAAGAGCAGGTGCTCCTGCACAAATGGCTGCCTGCACGACAAGAGAAGAAAAAGGAGGGGACAGACAGACAGACAGACAGACAATGAACTTTAATTAACCCTGAGGAGCTACGTAAGGACTCCCTAGCGGGAGGCCATTGTAGAAAAGGGAGGGGAGTTACCGTATTTACACTATTGTAAATCGACACGAATGTATGTTGACCCTCCCTCAAAATCGCAAGTCAAAAGAAAGAAAACCATCAGGCGGTATAGTTTCGGTTTTGATTTTAAGTCGACCCTTAACTTTTGATACCAAATTTCAACAAAATGGGTAGACTGACAATCGTGTAAATACGGTACGTCCCTTGCCTACATTCCTGTTTTTAAAAAAACTGATATGACATTGTCTCCTTCATGGCTACAAACTTGGACATTAGCAAAGTCCTGCTAATAAATAAAAATTAGGAAATTTTAATCAATTACTAACTAATTAGCACATTTCTGACACTGTGATGTCTGCCACAGCCAGCGAGGAAGGGAAATGGGCAAAAAGACAGCAGGAATACCGAAGACAAAAAGCAGGCGCACACGCGCATGCACACACAGGATGTATGGTACGGGAGAATGATAATTCCTGTTGGACCAGTGAAACATATAGAGTTAATGCCTTGAGAGATGCTACTGGTGCGATTACTTTAGGCCCATATAGGAAGATCGCATGTAGTGGAAGCGGGTTGTCATCAAGACAAGTTAATTAGTTCACTTTAATTACCTTACTAACTAATGTTTCTGACACTCCGTGATGTCGACCAGAGCTAGCAATTTCCTTTTGAAGAAATGTGTAGTTTTCCCCGGAAAGCCTATTGTTAAGAATTCTCGAAAAGGTTCGCTGAATGCTAAAGAAACCTTTGACATATACATTATATAGACGGAGACATATCTGTAGAATAGGTGTCTATATATCTGAAAGAGGAACTGATCAAGGGCTCATTTTCCTTGTCGGGCACAACCAAATGAATCCAACAGGGAATGTGGCCAAGGAAGGTGCAGGGGAAATTGTTTTCATAGTTTATAGCGTAGTAATCATGACATGGAAAAAGGAGTAAAGCAGATTAAAAACATGCCTGCCACCGGTAGGGACCAAACCTGCAACCTTAGAATAGTGCATCTGATGTTCTATGCCTTCCATGACCTCTTCTGCTGGATTCATTAGGTGTTATAGTATATATATATATATATATATATATATATATATATATATATATATATATACATACATACAGTATAACTTCATTATAGCAAACTGGGATATAACAAATGAATGTTTATAAATAAGTAATCACAATTCCCTCTTCAACTTCATTATAACGAGGTTTTGCTGTATATATATATATATATATAGCAAGTAAACCCAAATACAAATTAATAGCAATGTTTACATATGGTGCCATAGCTTGTGTCCAATGTATGTTCACATGCTTTGCAGCAAGTCCGTCAAATAAAAAAAAAAACATTCTCGACTTGTGTAAGCAGACTACTGACCAGTGGGCTTCGACGCCCTGGCTGTGCGACTTCTGCCGGTCACTGTGCCTGTTGTGTGAGGAGGCGTACCTCCAAGGTTGGATGAAACTCAGCCACGTCTCCAATGGCTGCACACACGAAAGCAGAGCACGACCTTGTCAAGAAGGTACAAGGATCGGCAGATGTCTCAATTAGGTGCTTTGAGAGAAACATGTCCTGCTCAAATACAAAAGAAAACAAGGGATGTACAAATATCTGCACTTTTGAATACCTTCCAAGTCAAGATTGCTGTTACATTGAATTCCCACCTAACTTTTACTATTCGGACTATTCAAAGTTTGTAATTAAGGGGCAAAATATGCTATGTCTCCTGGCAAGGTTTCAGTTCCCATATGTAGGACAGTTGGCACAGCACTCCTGTAGAGTGGCAAAGTTGGCTCATGCCTATGCACAGTTCTATATTTGATTGTCCTTTAGGACTTGACTGTTTTTCTAGGGACAATATTGCTGGAATGCGCTATTTGTGCAACAAAGTTGCTATTTTTGCCCATGCATGGCAGTACATTCCTCTCTGTGTTAACACGGTATTATTTAAAAAAAATATTCGAACACAACTACAAATATATCCAATTTGATTCACACTCAAACATTATAATATTCAAATTCGTTTCACACTCAAAACTGTGCTGCTTGTGCGGCTGTAAACAATGTTAAATGGCGCCATGTAGCAGCTCAACCCAACTGCACCTTGACCAGACCTTGACCGGATGAACATGCTTCTTCAAAACACGCTATGGCAGACAATACAGAGGGCAATATCCAAAGGTTGTGGGATGAATCACTATGTATATTATGTATGGTCATCATCTTTATAAGAGAAGAGAGTGCCACCTGTGCCTTGGGGCGGTGCATGCTTAGAGCATTGCCAATTGCCAGCAAAAAAAGATCACGTCTGCCTCCAGCGTAACCTACAGATGGGCAAGAATAATCGAGTGTCTGAACAGTTATTCTGGGGGCTAATATACAATGCCAAAACTAACGCAGTTCCTCTTGTGGCATCAAGTGGCACAAGAGGAACATCATCAAGTGGCAAGTGAAGACGGATGCCGTGGAAAGTGGTGCACCCACGGCAGATGCAATCAATGGAGCGAGTAGCAGCGAGTCTGAGGATGCCACCTTTTCGTCTCTGACAGTGAGAAAGCCAGCCTGGGACATCGGCAGCTGCAGCACGGCTGGTTTCACTCTTCGTGTCTTTCCTCTCATTTAGAGTGCCCAATTTTTGTTTTCAATGTTACAGAAACTGTAAAAAGTGTTACAATGACAAGAAGATAGAGCATAAAACCAATATTTTCTGAAAAACAGGCAACATTCCGCTACGTTTAACTGCATGACCGAATGTACTCTGCAGTTAATCTTTTGTAGCTTAAGTTCTCTTCCATGAAAAATTCTGATTTTCTTGGAAAATGTATCAGGAAACGTTGGCAAGTTTTGTATAGCATATCTACTTATGTAACAGACGCACTCGCATAACAAACACAGCCCAAACTTTAGTAGCCAAATTCCCAATTTTTTTCTCCCGCATAACAAACGCACCCCAACTCTGAACCCCTGCAGTCCCCACGAATGGCCGTGCTATGGCTTTCCCACTTCACTGTATCTGTTATGTTTGCGAGCCGTTCAGCGTGGCAATACATAACTCTCGCATCCCAATAAAATTGCCACACATCGCATGAAGTCCCATACAAGCAATGGTAACATCATTTACTCGAAATGCTGCATTCCTCTCTGCTATCACAGTGATCTCCCGACCGCCGCGGCGTGCTGCCATTCGTGCTGCACAGGCTAGCGCAGCGAAGTCTAAGTGGTCGGGGCGTGATCGGGGTGTCCGAGTTACATCTTGCAATCTCGACATCACGCCTAACACACTCGACTGATAAGATCTACAGAGATGTGAGGGAGAAATGCGAAGATGAGCCGTTCTGCGTGCTGTTATGGGAAACATCGCTACCCCAATTACGGCATCCCGTGGATGCTACCAAACGCTGATGCGGTTGGGCATCTCCTAGATTGCATCGGCAACACGGCGACCTTGGTTCACCGCAAGCTGGTGCAGCGATCCCTGTATCACACTGTGCGTCACAGCATCGTAACGGGCGAGGCCTGCGGCAACATGGAACTACATAAACTCTATGCGTGATGAAGACCACCACATGCCGCTTGGCTGTTTTCCTCGCTGTTGCCCATTTGACAGTGTTGCCATATTTCCAGTATCACAGTGCTGTGGGCTAACCATCCATCAAACGACAATGAAAGGCCATTGCAATGGAGCAAAACGCAACCACCCTAAGGGCTGTTGCAGCAGGTGCCAAGTTGCGTTGTACCACCGCCAAATAACTCTTCTTTACTGATTTTAAACAAGATTTCATCACATGCGTAGCTTTAAGGATTACTGCAGGTTGCAATGCCATGTTTTTGTGCAAGTTAATATTTTTGCCCATGCATGGCAGTACATTCCTCTCTGTGTTAACACGGTATTATTTAAAAAAATATTCGAACACAACTACAAATATATCCAATTTGATTCACACTCAAACATTATAATATTCAAATTCGTTTCACACTCAAAACTGTGCTGCTTGTGCGGCTGTAAACAATGTTAAATGGCGCCATGTAGCAGCTCAACCCAACTGCACCTTGACCAGACCTTGACCGGATGAACATGCTTCTTCAAAACACGCTATGGCAGACAATACAGAGGGCAATATCCAAGGTTGTGGGATGAATCACTATGTATATTATGTATGGTCATCATCTTTATAAGAGAAGAGAGTGCCACCTGTGCCTTGGGGCGGTGCATGCTTAGAGCATTGCCAATTGCCAGCAAAAAAAGATCACGTCTGCCTCCAGCGTAACCTACAGATGGGCAAGAATAATCGAGTGTCTGAACAGTTATTCTGGGGGCTAATATACAATGCCAAAAACTAACGCAGTTCCTCTTGTGGCATCAAGTGGCACAAGAGGAACATCATCAAGTGGCAAGTGAAGACGGATGCCGTGGAAAGTGGTGCACCCACGGCAGATGCAATCAATGGAGCGAGTAGCAGCGAGTCTGAGGATGCCACCTTTTCGTCTCTGACAGTGAGAAAGCCAGCCTGGGACATCGGCAGCTGCAGCACGGCTGGTTTCACTCTTCGTGTCTTTCCTCTCATTTAGAGTGCCCAATTTTTGTTTTCAATGTTACAGAAACTGTAAAAAGTGTTACAATGACAAGAAGATAGAGCATAAAACCAATATTTTCTGAAAAACAGGCAACATTCCGCTACGTTTAACTGCATGACCGAATGTACTCTGCAGTTAATCTTTTGTAGCTTAAGTTCTCTTCCATGAAAAATTCTGATTTTCTTGGAAAATGTATCAGGAAACGTTGGCAAGTTTTGTATAGCATATCTACTTATGTAACAGACGCACTCGCATAACAAACACAGCCCAAACTTTAGTAGCCAAATTCCCAATTTTTTTTCTCCCGCATAACAAACGCACCCCAACTCTGAACCCCTGCAGTCCCCACGAATGGCCGTGCTATGGCTTTCCCACTTCACTGTATCTGTTATGTTTGCGAGCCGTTCAGCGTGGCAATACATAACTCTCGCATCCCAATAAAATTGCCACACATCGCATGAAGTCCCATACAAGCAATGGTAACATCATTTACTCGAAATGCTGCATTCCTCTCTGCTATCACAGTGATCTCCCGACCGCCGCGGCGTGCTGCCATTCGTGCTGCACAGGCTAGCGCAGCGAAGTCTAAGTGGTCGGGGCGTGATCGGGGTGTCCGAGTTACATCTTTGCAATCTCGGACATCACGCCTAACACACTCGACTGATAAGATCTACAGAGATGTGAGGGAGAAATGCGAAGATGAGCCGTTCTGCGTGCTGTTATGGGAAACATCGCTACCCCAATTACGGCATCCCGTGGATGCTACCAAACGCTGATGCGGTTGGGCATCTCCTAGATTGCATCGGCAACACGGCGACCTTGGTTCACCGCAAGCTGGTGCAGCGATCCCTGTATCACACTGTGCGTCACAGCATCGTAACGGGCGAGGCCTGCGGCAACATGGAACTACATAAACTCTATGCGTGATGAAGACCACCACATGCCGCTTGGCTGTTTTCTCGCTGTTGCCCATTTGACAGTGTTGCCATATTTCCAGTATCACAGTGCTGTGGGCTAACCATCCATCAAACGACAATGAAAGGCCATTGCAATGGAGCAAAACGCAACCACCCTAAGGGCTGTTGCAGCAGGTGCCAAGTTGCGTTGTACCACCGCCAAATAACTCTTCTTTACTGATTTTTAAACAAGATTTCATCACATGCGTAGCTTTAAGGATTACTGCAGGTTGCAATGCCATGTTTTTGTGCAAGTTAATATGTTTTGTTCACCCCGAAAATAGTTTCCATAAAACTTACCTTGCATAATAAATGCACCCCCCGACTGTGCTCCTGTTTCTTGGGGAAAAAAAGCGTGTTCATTACGCAAGTAAATATGGTATATTATGACGCCTGTTTAATTTTCCTTCTTTGCAGATAAGAGTGCTTCCTTCAAAGCTTTGCTACAATTGCTCCTTAATTTAGAATTTTTATCTTACGACATATATCTTGCTAAAAAATTATGTGTAAAAACTGCATTTGTTCTTGATAATTACATAAAAATTTTGGTGCTGTGGTTTTTCAGAAAGATCTGGCACAGCCTACTACAAACACTGCTTCCCCCCCTGCAGGGAAAGAGTTTAAGTCCAGAGTTGTGTGCGTAATACTAATCAGAAGCTCATGATAATGCTTAAACAGAAAATGCTTTTCTCGACATACTGCAGGAGCACAGCTACTGTATAGTTGCTATTTCAGGCACTTCAGGCCATTAACAGTGCCACCATGCAAACGGAGCCGTATGTGTAAAACATCATCTTTCTTTTAAATACAATCGCCGACCAATTGTCTAGACCTGACAGGGACTGAAAAATAGTCTGAAAAGTTGAGGAGCCTCAAAAATTCGTTGAGAAAAAATGAAAGAGAGAGAAAATTCTTAGGCTTAGAGCAACTTAAGCAGGTCTCGTATTGCTGTTTCGCTTCATGCTCTGCTGGGAGGCAATTGTATTTTTGCTTGTGTTTCAGCTAGAGTGAGGCCTCCGTGTATGCTCGACAAAAGAGCCGCCTTATTGGCGATCTAAGCCGTTGCTGGTTGTTATACATGTTCTCCTAGACAGCAGCTTTCTTGCTGTGTGACGACCTGGCACATTATTTCGCGAGATGAGTGCACAACAAAAGGCTGTTGTCCACACAAGCAAAGTCTAAGATCCTCTCCTAGGTCCTCCATCTGTTTTCTTGATTGGTGCCATCTCCTGCTGCAAGCTCTTTCGAAGTGCACAAACATGCGAGCCTATCTTCTTCTGCCCTACCAGCTTCCGCTTAGTCGCCATATGTGTGCACGTAAGCACACGCAACGTATCGAAATAACCTCGGTGTTGACACCATTGACATCCCATGCGCAGTATGACCAACGAAACCACTCCAAGTCTGTTTCTCAAAAAGCCTTATCCCACACCAAAACATGATGATAGCACTGACCGAAAATAAAAAGCTGACTGCATTTTGGTTTCGACAGCTAAGGAGTGGCATAGCCCCTGAAGCTAAAATACAATGTTCGCCTACCGATCTCGATAGCCATGGTACAGGCCATCAGCAGTCAAGCCTGGCCAAGCCAGCCAAAAATACAATGTAGAGACTTTCATAATGGAGCGGCATAGCCTACAATGAGCAATTTAGTTTGGAAAATTGAACTTCACACATTTGTCCAAAAATTGGTGGAAAGTGGGTTCCTGATTGGTTCGTGTTGGTGGTGCGCTCTCGACAAGTGCCACGTGTCACGGGTTGTAGTATTTGGTCGTGTGGATGCATTACGTCTGTGGGAACCTTGACAGTGATTTGTGAATTCCAGAATATCCATCAAGTTTTAGAGCCGGAAAAAATATATGTTGGCGACAATATCAATTGTACCACTAAATGAGTTTTTTAAAGCCAACTTTGCTGCAGTACAATGCTCTTGTGTGGTGAAGAGTATAAAATGTTTGAAGGAGCCAATTGCTGTCACAAGACATAGAAAAATTTGTTCCTTAATTGCAAAGTATTAACAGTAAAAGTTAGATGCAAATCACATCAAGTAGGAAACAATATCCATGCAAAGCTTGCACTGCCCCACAAATGTAGTCGTTGGAGGTGTAATATCAGAAAACAATGATCACCATGAAAAGCACTGTGCGCGCACTTCTTACTTTTGCACCTGCGTAAGCATCGCACAGGGGCACATTTGGCGAAGAAAAAAAGAATGCGAGAGAAAGACAGATACAAGTAAGAGAGAAAGGTACAAAGGAAAGCAGAGAGGGAAGCAACAAGAAAAAGGAAGAGAGGGAGAAAAAGAGGAAAATGCACGCACACACCAAGCTTCGCTCGCCCTCATTTTCTTGGCCGGGAAATGGCTCCTAAATTTTGTAAGCTGTCGGGGTTAACTTCTACTAATTAACTACTGCTAACAGCGGCATCGCCGCTAGCAACCCCCTGTCGTGGGTTCGAGCACTCGACGAGCAGAGAATGAGGTCGTCGTGTCCACGCGCTCGCTATCTCAGCCATGCCATCGCCGCGCTGCCGCGCGCTTCGGCCGGCCCGACTCGAGGCAGGGCAGCGCGAACCGTCGCACGCGGCTAAAGAGGAGAACATTAGGCATCACTCTCCGTGCATGGTGATTTAATCAACACGTTAGTTAAAACAAATACAAACAGGGCCGAATCTAAAGATCGAATTGCATATAAAGAATAACGATAAACAACACGCGAACACACACGAACACAAACAAAGGACAGTAACGATTAACAACAGTCGAACACACAATAACACACAAAAATAACCATGCAAGGAAGGAGAGCCTAACCCCGGCTAGCGCACCCGCGACCGCGAGCCCTCGGAAAAGGAAAATAGAAGAACATACAGACAGGAGCGTCGGTCGCAGGTCGCCGCCGTGGTCGCTGGGGCTCGCAGAAGCACGCCATCCGACCGATGGCCTGGTCGGCCGGAGGGTCCCAAAAGTACGTGCGCACTTCTCCAAGTCCCAGCGTGTTCTCTCGAGCATCTCAAAAACCAGAACCGCCAGAACGCGCAAACGTTCTAAATTAGTAGCTGACCAATGGCAGCCTAGTTAAAGCCACATGCGGTGGAGCAGGCGGCCCCCGCTCCGTCCAGCCGGGAGAGGGGTATGCGAGGCATTTCGTGCAAAAACATGGCGTCGAGCGGGACGCGGCCCCACATCATAACTGCACACCAATGGTTGCAGAGTAAATTAGTTGTTTTCTGCTCATGCTTTTGGCAGTACATTCCCTGTGCGATTCAACACAATGATTAATTCAAAGGAATGTTCACACACTATATGAAAAGTATTAGATTTGTACTCAAAAATTACTATTTGAACTTGCTTCACATCCGAAATATTGATATTTGCACAGCTCTAAAGAAAAACAACCTTTTGAGAAGTGCGCTGAATGGTCATTCGGAATGGGAAAATCCAGAAAACAAGCAGACTGTTGTAAACCATGGTGAATGTCCTCGATTTCGTTTGTCTTGGCATGACCAACTGTGCATGTCTTGGTTTTGATTGCAAATGGACTCCTCCAACTTCAGATCCCCAATTTAAATAAAATATGCTCTTTTATTTTAGATATATAGTATACAGGCCTTAGCAGATGCAAATCCAAATTTCTGAAGTCAAAGCACATTGGTACAGGGACTCCAAAGCCCAAGTAATCATGCGAATTTGCCTTTTTGCATAATTTTTGGCCTATCAAATGTTTTTTGGTAGCCAGATTAACACCTTCAGTATTGTGGAAGTGTTAATCTATAAAAATAATAAATTGTGGGGTTTTATATCCTGAAACCACAATACGATAATAGAAGCCATAATGGAGGCCTCTGGAAATTTCGACCACCTGAGGTTCTTTTAATGTGCACTAACATTACACAGTACACCAGCCTGTAGCATTCTGCCTCTATCGAAATGCAATCAACACGGCCGGCATTAGATTTTGCGACCCTCCTGTCAGTGGTCGAACGCCCTAGCTGCTAGATCGTAGTGACAGGTGAAGTGTTATTCCATGTGAACGCATATTTCTCTTAGCTATAATTTAAGCCCGCCCAGACTACACTGAATGTGCACACTCACCAGGCGCAACGAGCTGTCCAATGGCCAGCTGGTGAGGGCATGCTTTAGGAACTTGTAGAGTCGCTTGCGTAAGAGCCGTGGCAGCACCTTCCTGAAAATGGTATGAAAGCAAATGAGCAAACACGACAAGATCTTTTTCTTTGCAAATTTATAGTCCATTTGGCTTAACTCCCGGTGGTGATAGAGTGAGCGATGTGTTATAGGGGGAGCTCATTAATGCTGGTTTCACAGGACACAAGAAATTGTACAAATAAACCAAATCTCTCCAGTTATTGAGAGCACCAAGAAAAACAAATGTATGCTATGACAGTGCACTTTCATTTTACGATTGGATAACGAAATCCTGTTGTTTTGTATGAAACCTGTCTGAAAAACGTCATTCTGGTCACCTTCGGACTTCAGTCTCACAGCGAGTGCAGCGAAAGAATTCCATGTCCTAAATAAACTGAAAAATGCTGTTCAACACCCCTCCCTTCTCCACTCCTCAGTAGTACCAACAAACATCACCATGCTAACATGGCACAAACATTTGTGGTAAACTGGCCGGCAACATACTGTTCCTTCATTTTAACTGTAACTGGCAGGTTTACGTCAGTATGCATACTGTGGCGCAGAATCACTTATTGACGGCTTCAGCTCTGAGATTTGCAACATTGGACGCGCATAGCACCTAGCCAAAACTGCAGTACTACTGCAGATGAAACCATAGTCAGGTGTAATTAACGTTCACACAGCTACAAGGACGTGCGCCTAAATGCAGTGTCAAAATTAAACTACCAAGCACTGAATCCATGGCATACATAGCAGCATACTTGACCATGGTCACTAGTGAAGCAATCACCACACCTTCTTTAAGAAATGTGTGCGGCCTAAGAAAACAGTGAAAACAAAAGTAAAAACCTCCACATCCCCTTCAGACTAACTCAAACTTCATCAAATCAACGGGCACTAGCCTCGTGATTATGGATAGCTTCCACGAAGTTCTGACGGTATGTGTGCCCTACATGTGCCTGGTCAATTTGCCCATAGCAACCACTGTGGAAGAAACATAGCCTGTGTTACGCAATCATTAATGACAGTATGCAGTTCTAAACCATCTGGCAAACACAAAAAGAAGGCTGTTTGCCACAGCTTCCGCAGAACAAACTGTAGCACTACAACTGCTATCAGCAGCTATTGATGGGTTGACAGATACCCTTTGTGCAATTCCCATGTGCAGAATGGAAAAAGAAAACTAGTTTGCCGCAGCCAGAGCAGGTGAACCCTTCATTGTTAACAACATGACCACGAATTGTGACCACACTTTTCTGAAACCACATGACCAACAGTGTGTGACACACAGTGGTAAATGCAAATTCCACTATAAATTTCGTATCGTTCCCGCATGGTTCACACTACTGTTGATGGCTGTTTGGACTACAGTGACTTGTGGCGGTTGAATGCTCACATCGCTTTCACTTTTTCATGTAGCACATTTGCAGCAACTGGGCTTCAGCGCGCCTCGATGATTGTCCGTATTAACTGGGGTGCGACCGCCAAATTACCAAGCCAAATTACCGAGTGTTTGGTGCCCCTGAATAACGCATGCGCTTGCTGGGACCACAGAAGAACTCCGAATTCCCTGGTTTATCCAAACTGACGAGCTGAATTAATGAGCTTGTACTGTACAATCATATGTTATGATAACAAATCCATCCAACATGAAAATAAATTCAATACAGCAAACAAGTAGTAAGATATGTAGATTTCTGACTTTCAATGAAAACATCCCGTTTCATTTACCTCACTAAAACCAAAATATCGCTTCTGTATATTCACCACAACAACCTTACATACTTACTTTGAAAAAAAAAATACCCCACTATGGGCATTGCGCGCTTACCATATTTACTCTACCGCACCCTCAACTGTAACATCCACTCATTTCCTGTGACCAAAGAAAAAAAAAAGTGACACGCCGATTCTAACACGCACCCATTTTTCGTGACACGGAAAAAAAAAATTCGCAGTAATCAGCCTTCTCACATTCACAAAAACAAACGCGATACTTGCGTAATGAATGCACTCGCATAATAAATGCACCGCCAACTTTGAACTCAAACGGCCGCGCTGTGGCTTTCCCGCTTCACTATATCCACGGTGTTTTGAAGGCGTTCGGCACGCCAATTCATAACTCCTGCGTTGCAATAAAACTGCCGCACGTTGCCGGGCGCAGCCACGTGCAAGCGATGGTAACATCACTCGCTCGCAGTGCTACGTTCCTCCATGTCATCGCAGTTCCCTCGCCTGCTGCCGCGCGCTGTCACGCATCTGCGCAGGCTGGCACAGCTAAGCCTAAGCATGGTCGGGACATGGTTCCCGAGATTGCCGCGATGCAATCTTGGGCGTCATGGAGTGCACACGACTGAGAGGCTTAGGTTCAGCACAGATACGAGGGAGAAATGCGATGATGAGCCGTTTTGTATGCGGTGATAACAAACATATATTCTCCCATTTTGGCCACCTGCGAATGCTACCGAATGCTGGTGCAGAGCGAGCGTCTCAGAGATTGCATCGGCGATGCAGTGACTTTGGTGGGCCACAAAACGGCCAAGCCATCGCAGCAACTCTCATCAGCCTACACATCGTGTGCGTCGTGGCGTAGTTACGCGGGGGAATGGCGGTGACATAGAAACTACAGAAACTACAGTTAAACCTGTTTATAACGAACCTCCATATAACGAATTCCTGGATATAACAAAGTTTTTCTATTCCCCGCCATTACTCCATAGAAGCACATGTATTTGAGACCTCTATGTAACGAAGTGCCAGCGGGAGACCCCCTCGAAATAACGAATTTTCTCCGCCGACGACCTAGTGATTTTGCCCCAAATTTTGTCACTTTTGCGCGAGCAACAACCAGCCTCCGCGACGGAATGCGAAGCGACGGCGTCGCGCTCGAAGGCACAGCGACTGCGAAGCGAGAGCGAGCGTGCGTGTGCGAGCGTGTACAAGGTGGGCCTGCATCCCTCGACACTGCGATCTCGCCGCCGCGGGCGTGTCCTTTTCCCCTCACTTCAAACCTGACCCAGCCACTCGCTGCAGCTGGCCTAGCGCGCGAAGCCGGCACCCTCCTTTTCAAGTTGATGTTGCCGAGCCGCGCCAGCTTAAGAGAGAAAGGGAAAAACGAGTTTTTTTTTTTTTCAACGTGCTGGCAGCACCGCTCTTTGGTACTGCAACTTCGCTAACCTGACAATCCGTGACAGCGCTTCTTAGGCCTAGCTCGCGTGGTCTCAGGCGGCGCGCCTCACGGGAAGCTTGCCCTTGACAACACAGGGATCGGGTGCAGAGGAAATCGCACCCACGGGGTGATTCAAGGGCAGCACGCGTGAAATGTTAAATAAAAAAGAACTGGAGACAAACAGTGGTAAATTGGAGGTCACGGGCGCGCATTCCGTGCAGAGAGTTCCTATCCTATCCTCAGAGGGAGCGCGACGCGCTGCTGCCGCGGCCTTTTTTTTTTCTTCCCTCCGCTCATTGTTCATTCGTTCCGTGCTTCTTCCTCCCACCGGGGGGGGGTCCGCACAATGAGCTGGATGGGAGGGCAAACGGGGTCAGAAAAAAACCGCATTATAGCCGGCCCTTCACTATAAGCTGTTACATAAGTGGTCTCAACCGTAAATGTTTTCTCACCCAAAGTAAATGTTTTCAGTGAGCTCTGCAGTCTTACCTTTCTGCTTACTTAAGCGTTTCTTTTTCGAATTTTCGTGCCGAACCTGCATATAACGAAATCCTCTTTATAACGAAGTTTTCCGGGAATTTGTCAATTTCGTTATATCCTGGTTTAACTGTATGTGCACCAAAGACTGCCCTTCCATTAGTTCATTTTTCTGCTGCTGACCGTTCGACAGCACCCGAAGTACGTAGGAGGCAGGCATTTCAATGCTGACAGCGATATGATAACGGTGTCGTTCGTGTGCACGCGACTTCAACGTGTACGTGGTCTTTGGACCCGTTTTATCGTGAAAAAAGATGCACGTTAGATCCAAGTAAATACAGTAACATCTCTCTGAGACAATCTGTGGCACCAAAAAGCCCCAAGCCAATGCTAAACAAGTTTCCTTAAGGGGGGAGGTGGGCCCTAAAAATTTTTTTTTAATTTTTGGCTCAATCTTAAACTTCACATTATGACATAGTTTTTCATGCTGATTTCAAATATGTAATTCTTTTTTTAATAGCTTCAGTGGTTGCAAAGTTATTGATATCTGTAATTTAATTAATCGCATATTTCTTACGGGACTTTTTATCAATTTCGCATAATGAAATCGAAAATATAAATGTATATCCTTGTTGCTAAAGGCTTGCTGTAGGGGGTGATGCTATTTTTGTTAATTTGAAGGCATAACCTAGACAAATAAAGACAATAACACTCACATTCAATATCTTGCTATAACTTCCACTCACTAATATCCTTAATTAAAATTAACACAATGATGCCAGAGCAACAAAAATAGCATCACCCCCTGGACAATTTCAATACGAACAAAATGATACCAACTTTGTCTTTCTCACTCAACAATAACATAAAAAAACACCCCGTAAGGCTGAGTGCGGTGTGCAAAAACATCGAACTGAGAAAAACGCATTTGAAGTTTCCTACAACTAACTTTTCTTAAAATGAAGCCACAGCAATAATAATGACACCATTTTGTAGCTCTACATTATGTGATCATGGTCATACCAAATGTATTAATGCAACTGCCCAGAATACTTCACCCCAGCTTGTTTTAAAACAGTGTACTGGCCATTCAACCAGCATGAGAAACCACTTCTATTACTTTGTGGCTGTTCCGGTGCCCCACAAGATAAACAAACACACAGATTGTATATAATAAAGTGGCATTTCATCATAGGCACTAAGTGCAAGTCCAAAACACAACTTTTTGCGAGAAATTCTTACACTTCTACAGCAGACCAGGGCTGTATGCAGAGTCCCTTGTAAGCTTGTGTCGCTTTCCGAGCGTTTTCTTTCTAGAACTGCTGTCCACATGTTGTCGTAGAGATTTCTGAAGCCTGCTTCTATCTTTTTCAAGGCTGCGGCGGATTAAAAGGCTTCCTGCGCTGTAGCCCAATTTTTCCGATATTTGAGCATTACTTTTCAGTGTACCTTGATTGAAGCGGCTGATTGCTTCGGCCACTGCTCTCTCGACACTGTGCAACGATGCATGAGTGGTTTTGAGTGATCCCATCACTGCATCTTTGCAACAAGGTTTCATCACTTAGCCGCCTAAACACGGGCTCCAGTGCCTCGCACACAAAATCAGGCAGGCTGTCTTTATGTGATGGAGGCTGCTCATTATTTGCTATGGCCCTGTTAAATTTACACCATGACTCGGTGCCTTCAGGGCAGAGGTCATGTTTAGGAGCTTCATTTGTAGAGGACATGCGCCGCAGCGTTGCCAGCACAGCCTTTTGCATGCCTGGCATGTCATACTTATGGCTCCTCAAGGCATAACCATAGTAGTTGGTGATTTTTTTCATTCTATCTTGAGTGAGCCTGCCTTTGCCACCAAGTGGCTCCCCTTTAGCTTTTTTTCTTTTCAACGAGCGTACGTAACGCAGCCCCCATCCTTTTGTGCACATGATTAATGCAGTCTTTTTTTTCTACTTTGATGTAGCCGTAAACTTCATTTTCCGTGAGGGCATGGAATGTCCGGCTGTCACCATCTGACAGCATTGTAGTGTAGCGAAGTTTATGTTTCTCCAGTGATCGCTGAAACAATCGCAGGGCTGCTTCGACCTCCATCTGGCCAGCCTTGCAGTTGACATTTTTTTGGCACAGAGGGGTGTGCTTGGTGAGCCAAGCAGCATGTCCTTCTTCGTGTTCTTTGGGTCCATTGGCACAGCCTAGGCAAAAGTCAGAAAGCACAAAGTGGTCTATTGCTAGACCACTGTACATTTCAATTATGCACCCAACACAGATATGTGAACTGTGTCCACGGGTCAGCCATGTGCCGTCATAGATGACGTCGACGTTACCTGGTGGGCTGCTGAACTCCGCGTACAGCTGTTTCACGCGAGCAACATTCGCAGCTTCACATTCGGCAGCAGTCGCACTGCAAACATCGCGCATGATCTTCATATGGCTTTGGTACGTCTTATGATGGAGGCCACAATGGGAAATATTCATCGCGGCAAAGAAGTCCGACAGGGCCGCTGCTCCTTTGCCAATGCCATGCATCGCCTTCATCGCACGTAGATTTACATCGAACGGCGTGATTTTGGCATCGGTTTTGTCGGCTACCCTCGGTGACGAAAAACGTTCTTCACGAAAGTCACAGCTGCTACATGCAAGCACGAGTTTGGAACACAGGCTGTAGTCTTTCTTTCCCTTGGAAAAAGTCACACTTTTTGAGCCGCACTCGGGGCAGGGGAGAAGCCCAAATAAAGAGTCTATAAGGGCTGCGTCAACGATCAGAAACTGCGTGCCATTTTCTTTGGAGTCATCCTCTAGCTGCACGTTCAGTAAATTGAACTTTCGTTCCGTCGCGCACTGCGATGTCATGGTCTCTTTCAAGTTTGCCGCATTTTCTGTGCGCTCGGCGAACTCGTCCGCTGAATAAAACGTTGTGTCGATGCGGCCTTGAATGCTGGAAGTGCCGGCTGATACTCCGATGATCTGCCGATCAGATAAGGCACCACAGCTAGTCCCAGCCGAGTGTACCGCATCCTCGAAAACAGGCAGTTGGGGCAGCTCGCCCGTCGTCGGAATGCACCGACTCGGTCTTATCAGGCGATCTCGGCAGCACGTCGGCATCCACCGCTTCCTTCGGACGCGCGTTCCAAGGTCGTTTCCGCTTCTTGCCGTAAGCCTGACGAGTCTTTCTTTAGGCGAGCGTCTCCAGGCATGCCGGAACAAAGAAAAATACACGCAAAGAAGCACTTCGGTCGGCGGGAGCACGAGCGAGTAGCAGACGATAACGCTTCAACACGCACGCGACAGGCGCCGGCGGCCGACGAAGCAAAAGCAGACAAAAAAATACGGGCAACCGTGGCGGCGCGAGCCAATGGGAAGCGCGACACGGGGGGCTCGACTGGCGCGCGCGCTCTAGCCAATCAGCTGTCCAAAGGGGGCCTCGGAAAACGGGCGAGGACAACCGTTCTACTCGAGCGACGCCATTTTGAATAGTTGCAAAATACGCACAAAGAAACCAGCTTCAAAACAAGCCCAAGATGGCGGCGATCAGCCGGCTGCCACGCTGTCAGCGCGCGCGTGAAGTTCGAACAAACTTTCTCGGTTGCGCGGTGTTTCGCGAGTCCCATGGTGATTTGAAAACCAATTTTAACCCCTCTTTTGATCGAATTTCTCGTTGATAATTTCAGCAGAGCTGCTCAGAGGTGCAAATATTCGAAAAATGCGGTTTTCTCAAAATCGATTTTTTGACCATTTTTTACCTTTCTAGGACCCGCGTCCCCCTTTAAGCTCACTCACACAAAGCAATTTCCAGTTAAAAGGCCTTGAGCTCTTTATGAAAAATTTCGTAACAGTTGAGCAGTCTAGCCACGTTTGTGTATGTAACTGTGGAACTCTTTACAAGCTCTGAATGCTGCATAGGTGGAGGCTGGGCTGGCACAGTGGCTTCAACAAGCAATGCAAGCAGCAAGAAAGATTATCAAGATGGCAGAAGGCCAGGTCATGTTCTACAATTCTACAAAGTCAATCTCAGTGCATTAAAGGAGAGAGAGCTGCAAAAGCGAAACACACACAGCGCTGGGCAATATTTCCGTGGCTGTCTCAAATTCAATGCGCTGTGATGAGGTCAACTACCTCGAATTTCCATTTAAAGGTGCCCTGCAACACTTTTTGAACATAGTCTCATCCTGTGAACACGTGAGCCAAATACAGCAGAGACCATTTATAACGTAACTGCTTATAGTGCAGAACCGGCTATAGTGCGGTTTTTTCTTACGCCCGTTTACCCTCCCATAGAGCTTAATGTATAGGCATACCGCTTATTGTGCATCTCGTTGAGATGAAAGACCGGTTACAATGCGGCTGCCGGGAAATCAGCGGACAACTGAGGTAGCGAGCAGGCTTCACATGGAAGTGCGCTGCCCGAGAAAAGCGCAACTAATCGCCATGGAGGAGGAAAAAGCGCGGAACGAATGAATATGGAGCGGAGGGAAGAAAAAAAAAGGCCGTGGCAACAGCTTGTCGCGGGCATGCCCTGTGAGGACAGGATTCCCAACGCGAGGGAGAACGCTGCTACGGCCGTTTGTCAGCTCCTAATGCACGCTCCGCACGGAACGTGCGCCCGCGATCGCATGATGTGCACATTACCGCTGTTTGTCTCCAGTTCTTTTTTTTGTTTTAATCATTTCACACGCACTGCCCTTGAACCACCCCGCGAGCGCGATTTCTTGTTCACCCAATCCCTGTGTTGTCGAGGGCAAGCTTCCCGTGCGGCGCACCGCCCGCGACCCCACAAACTAGGCCTAACGAGCGCTACCTTTTCGGTGCTGGCTGGGTGCCGTGGGCAACTATCTTTCATGGCGGCCGCATTTAAAACGCGAACGAATCACTTCGACAACGGAAGCGAAGGCATGGATGGCAGGTGCACCACTCGAATGACGGTTTGCGGTCGCTACATTTTTGCCATCGTGCACGCGTCAGAGAAACCGAAGGATAGCGCATGCAGTAATCGGTTCCCGTTTCTGCGCAGTCTGGTTCCGCGGGAAGTCCGCATAAACAGCGACGTCGCTATAGCGCATTTTCTTTTCTTTTTTTTCCATTTTGCACAGCGTGGCCCCGGACTTAAATCTTTGAAATATCCATTTCTTCTTTTTTTTAAGCGGATGAAAGCAGCCCGGTCGTGCACTTCGAATGTCTAACACGTGCCGCTACCTGCGCGACAGTTTTTACACACATGTAGGCTTTGAAGAATGATGTTTTGGTTATAATGCGGTACCGCTTATAGTGCGGGTATTCGCGATTCCAGCGACTTACATTATAAGCGGTCTATGCTGTATTGGCACATGCAGTGCAACAATATTTAGCGCAAGTGTTCACAAAAAATTTGAAATTTTTGTTTCAAATATAGCCGGAAACCGCTTGCTCTCCTTTTCAAACAAATAACGTCACAAGTAACAATGATTTAGTCGCTCAATGTCTTCTGTTGTTCTGAAAGAAAAATATTCGCATCATCATTTTCTTGTACAACTCGAAACAAACAAAACAATATAGAGGAAATTGGTGCGGTTATGGAATCACTAATGCGAGTTCTACTGCAAGTGACGGAGTCAATGTCCCTTGTGACATTGTGTGTTAAAGATGGGCAGGCGGCCTCCGCCCACATTTGAAACCAGACTGCGAATCCCCTGGTGCATGCCGCACACTAATATTTGCTTGGCTCACATGTTCACAGGAGCCTCCGTAACTGTGGGAACTGTTTTCAGACTATGTTTTAAAAAATTCACAGCATATCCACGGAGTGAATGATGATGAATGGGCGAAGCTCTGGAGGTTCATCGTAGATCATGCCGAGTTCCGGATTAATTTAGTTAACGCGCACGCTACGAATCCATATGGTTCAACTACGCACAAGTGAAATCTCCCACCTGCACTTCATTGCAAGTGAAGATCCAGTGCCTACATATATATATGGGTGGCCGGTGAACGGTTCTCCAGTGCGAGCAGTCGGTATTTTTCAATGAAGAAACTCGCTAGAAGACGCTGCCTGCGCCAACGTTGTCTCTCGCGGGTGAGGGCGCGTTCTTCTTTGCGAGCTGGTAGCGCGTTCATCGAAGAAAGACCGTTTCCATAGTCAACGCGCGCCTTTCGCTCTCTCACAAGACAGCAGATGGAAGAGTGAGAGAGCTCGCGCGCCGGGAGGCACGCGCCCTCCTAGAATGGTATGAACGAGATTGCACTGTGCCTTAGAGGGCCAGAATTCCAAGTAGTACACACATCGCAGAAAATTTTCAAACGATGTTTCACAACACCTTTAATAAGGTAACGTGGCAGAATGTAAAAGCTGTGTCGCCTCGCCACTTACTTCCAAGCACAAATAATATGGATATCTGGAACAAAGACATGATAACCCACACCTCCAGATTCTTTGTAAATTTGAAGTCTAAGATGTTCTGCTACAGCTGTTCTTACAAGCCCAGCATGTTTTGTTGCGAAGCGGCTTGATAAACTTTTAAAAGAAGTACTCACAGCCTGATGTCATCCATAGGGGTCTGGATGTTGCACGGGTAGGCAGCACTGCTGCTGGTGCTTCGCCGCCCACTGTACCGAAACTGGTGCAAATGCTTCACCATAACTCGCACTATAAGCATGTGGAACTGGCTGGGTACACAGGAATCCTGTTAAGGGAACAGAATTTTAGAAAACATCGCACACACTTGATTCTTCAATTTATGCATGACAGAACATGCTACGTTTCTGTGATTGCTCACATTCACAAGCACTGTAGAGTTAAACTGTGAAGTTAAATTTCGATATAACAAAGTCTGTAAAATCGGCAACTTACTTCATTGTGTCAAAACTAGACTAAATCGAAATTCAGCCTTTTATGCTACATACTGCTAGCGAAAGATTTATAACACCGAAATCCCACGCATGTGTTCTTACAACAGCAGCAATAGAAAAAAAGTAATTCCAATAACATTTCCAAAAGAATTGACGCACTAGGGATCTGGCGATCACAACTTGATAATGCATTGTCAAAGCCCTCATCACAGTGGCTGTTGTTGTTTTGTGGGGTTTAACGTCCGAAAACCAGTTCTGATTATGAGAGACGCCGTAGTGGAGGGCTCCAGAAATTTCGACCACCTGGGGTTCTTTAACGTGCACTGACATTGCACAGCACATGGGCTTCAACATTTCGCCTCCATCGAAATGCAGCCGCCACAGCCGGGATTCGATCCCGCGACCCTCGGACCAGCAGCCGAGTACCTTAGCCACTAGACCACCGTGGCGGGGCGTCACGCAAAGTCTCAAGCAAACGCTGATACAGCTCACACTACACTAGGAAGTGATAAGTAAAGCTATCACATCCATTCTTCCACCAAGGCTTATTAAACTTAAACTATACTACGCCTTCATCCACAGTCATATTATGTACTGTATCACAACACGGGCGAATACCTATTCATCTCATATTCTTCCACTTCAAAGTCTCCAAAACAAAGCCATTCGCAACCTAACATTCAGTTCACCGATCACCAGTGCGTCCTCACTTTTTCGGCAACATAGTATACTAACAGTACACAATTTATTCAAGTGGGGATTCTTGTATTCAAGTATCTTAACGCTATGTTAACAGCCAAAGCTTTTGAGAAAATACATTTCTTAAACTCTAATCCCACTAGGTTCGCATCACCAAAACAACTTTTTACTACCACATGCGCATAATAACTATGGCAAACACAAAACCATTTTTGAAGCAATACATTTCTGGAATTCAATACCACTCAGCACAAAACAATTGCCATTAGCAGCGTTTAGAAAAGAACTTGTTTATCTTATTTACACTCATAAGTATTATGTATTTCCCGATCCGCATTTCCTTAAACTTAGGTTTACTACTGCGCGTGCTATTGTTAGAATTATTACTTATGTATGTTCGCATTGTTTCTATAACTATTATACATTCACTTAATGTGTATTTGTTGCCATTTTTACTGCCATTCTTATTGTATGTTTGCACTGTTTCTATAACTATCAATAACTACTCAACCTTGTTCCGTTGCCGTTTTTGTGACCTTATCAACATGTAGTTTTCTGACAGGAGGTCCCCGTTCAGCTTTGTGCTATGTGCATATTCTAACCCAATGAGTTTATAGCGGCACCTGCCACCGCCGAACGCACACAGCAGAAAAACCGGAACCATGCGGCTCCTCTCACTCCTTTGTGTAAACATGCTCGGTAACTTCTCCGCTTGCATGGCTTCCTCTCGTCTCGCCTTCAGCGGTTTACTCGTGGTGAAAATAAAGGTAACTGCACAGCAAACGTGGTTGTTGTCAGTTCCTCCTGCATGCGCTCTACAAATTGGTGACCCGGTTAGGCACGCACAACTGCTGCAAGGAACAACCATGCCACAAGACCAAGCAGACATGCTGAACATCGGCCAAAATTAATGTACCGCAGAAGCAACGAGTGACGCAGTTTCTGCAGTATCCTTGCACCTGCCACAGTATTGGGAGTGCAACCCAAACGTCTAGTTCCTGCAAGTGGAATCGCAGTTCCACATCTGCCGAGTAATGTCGAAGCTTCAAAAATTCCACCATGTCGTCAATGCAGTGTGCTGCCACCCATAGCCACAGAAGAGGTTTCCGACATCCTGGTTTCCTTCAGCACGAATCTCCCGACAGCTCCCTACGACGAACTAAAGGCAGCGCTGTTTGACAGAACAGCTGCATCGGAACGAACGCGAATCCAACAATTGCTTTAAACTGCGGAGCTCGGTGACCGAAGGCCTATGCAGCTCTTGCGACATATGATGCAGCTCCTTGGATAGCACGCACAGGCCTTGGATAATGTAGTGCTACGTGAACTCTTCCTCCAACGCTTGCCGTGCAACGTGCAAAAGGTGCTGGCGACTGTGTCCACCATGGACTTGCCGTCGCTTGGCACATTGGCCGACAAAGTCGTGGAAGTGGCAACACAGCACTTGCACGTCGCTGCCGTCTTCACCTGCCGTCATTTAAAGGGACCCTGAAACGGTTTTGACGATTTTGTGCAAACACGGTGATCCGGTAGAGCGAGTTCATTAGGATCATTAGAGGACACATTTCAGCGCTCTGCGTAACGTGTGTAATTTACAATGAGGTTTTGAACATGCGCACCGAAAAAGATCACAGCGGCGCGCCAAAAGGCGCTTTCAAACGCCCCCGCCATCGAACGATGGATGGAAAGGCCGCTGATTGGCCCGTAACCAGTGACGTGCACGTAATTTTCCCAACCTAACTCCGAACAATGTGCGCCTACAACGTGCTCCGTTCGTTCCAGCCAATGATATCGTCACGGCATCTGGCGGCGTACACACGAGTCGCCGGCGCACTATTACAGAGGCTAGCACTGCCGAGGCCGGCGACCTCAGTAAAGATATCGGGGCGCTATGTGGCTGCGGAGGGCTCGGCAGGGCGACTGACGCGGAAGGCACAGTCGTCGCTAGCGCGCACTCCGCAGCTGATCGAGTTGAGGAGGAACAGCAGTGGTAAGGAGGAAGGCGACAGGAATAAGCCCGTAGCTACCTTAGCGGAGGGTGCTTCGCTTTATTTATGGTGTGAATGATTTCATAATTGTGCTGCCTAATCACTGATGCAATGTCGAAAAAATGTTTCAGGGACCCTTTAAGGGGCTTTAGTTGTTACTGGGCCTGTGGTACCGTAGGCCCGTGAACTATGTCCTGCAGATGTTGATCCCTGGTGCTTTCATGCCGCATCTTCGCACTCCGCGTGGGCCAGCTTCCGCGCACTGAAGAGAACAGCACATCCATGAACTTACAGTGCACCAAGAAGACTTGTTTATTTTCATGAAGAGAGACAGAAAAGGGGGAGGCAAGTAACAAAAAAATTTGGTTGATCCCTCTGTCATAGGAATTGGTATAACACGAAAGTGAAACCTGTCTGGCGCACATAAGCGGCAATCCAGCGAATCGAGGGGCAGGAGATGGCTCGGATACTCTGGACATGCGAGCCCCTTGCATGTACACATTAGCGGCATATCGACACTGCACAGGCGGCCTCAACAGTTGCACACAAACAAAAGTTCTCAAATGACCCGCATTTCTCCGGAGACACTGCACTGAGCAGCCGTCTTTGCTTTCCTGGAGCAGAGCGCCTCGTAATGCAACCGCCTATCATATTCATATACATGCATATCACACAAAACAAAAGTATGTAGCAGCCGTGGCCGAAGGAACACATCGGCAGGACACCGAAGCCTGCGCAGCGAGAGAGGCGTTGAGACTACTGAAGCGCTGCCTGCCAGCGCGCATATTTACACAATTTACGACTGCGCTCCATCGTCCCTAGGTGGCGGTATCACCGCCAAGGATGAAGAGTGCAGTCAAAGGAAGGCGATGTTAATTAACAATTTTGCTTGCGAAGTACGTTTGCTTCAACTGGACATTAAGTAGATGCAAATTTAAAACAAGCTAGTAAAGGTATAAGGCCCGTTAACCACCGCTGTATTGTAAGTCTGTTGGTGGTGCGACTGGTAGCACTTCCGGCTCCTAACTTGGCGCCATGGCTGGTTGTGGGTTCGAATCCCAGTGAGTGATACTTTTTCAATCTCAAATGCACGTTATTTTTCAGATATCTACATCCGTTACGGAAGTACATCGCAGAATTCTTGGCAGATGCCCGAATAAAACACTTCCGTGTTAAAACAGCAAAAATATAGAGTCAACAGAGCTTTGTGTCTTTACGCACGTGCAAGTGCGAGCTTAGCCACAATATTAAGAGGGGAAGCCAGATTGTTTATGGTGTTGTGGGCGGCAGGCCCACGGGCTCTCTCGGATGCAGGTGCGTATGCTTTCTTGCAACATATCTCCACTTTACGCATGCCATCTCGAACAAGCTGGATCCCCCCCTCAAAATGAATGTCCATACGAGAAGCGAGCGGCGCTCGCTTCGCCTTTTGTGTTCAGGCGGCATTTTCCCCGTTTCTAGGCCCCAAAGGCTTTCCCACAGGTGGCTCTCCTTTTTGGTGTTGGAATTCACAAAGCCAGTGATGCCTCCAAAAGTGGGTACAGCATTTAAAATTGAAAATAAGCACAAGGCTCACTATGTGTGTTGCTGCCCGACCATGTTGTGCCATAGAGAAACGCTGTGGTAGCAGACGACACATTCGGCGCGACATTCTACATCTTGTTTCGTGCCCATGTCCACGAGAGGGTGCCACACAGACATGCAAAAGGGGGATTATTTGGATACAACATACCAAACTGCGATGTTGTGTTGATTTTCCTATTTCAGCCACTGGGTAAACATCTTTTACAATGGATTCTGATACAACATGCATTCAGATATAAAAGAATAAATTACATGTCGGCGCTCCTTTATGGCAGACTTACGTACAGTGGGAATCCCAAATTTAATACCTTCCAACTTCAAACATCGCTTGACGGCACCCCTTGGTTCAACACAGTGAGGTACTCTGGTGCCAGATAAAGTCAACAGCTTTGTAATGGAGACACGCATAGCGTCCGAACTGTTCACTGGACAGCACAGTTAAAACTCACAAACTTCTGAGAGAAAAGGCAGAGAGGAATGAATCCATTCTTCGACTATGTCTGTGACTTGTAATTCCCTCTGGTTATCACATTCATTCAGTGTCTACATAAAAGGCTGCCTTAACAGTATTTGTATTCTACATGCTCCTTTTACACCTGACCAAAATCTTGACTATCAAGGTCTGTTATAATGAGATTAAACTACAGTTAAACCTGGATATAACGAAATTGACAAATTCCCGAGAAACTTCGTTATAAAGAGGATTTCGTTATACAGTCGACGCTCGTTAGAGCGGACCCGCGTACAACAGACTTTCGGATATAATGGACCATATCTTGACCCAGGTTTGGTCCATGTATTTTATCAATGCAGCCAGCTTCGCTTTGAACGGACTCCGCTACAACGGACTATCGGCTACAGCGGACAAAATTAATGGCAGTCTTTTGCCAAAGTTGCACATACAACGGACTTTTGCCGTTTCGACGCGGACTGACAACATACTTTGCCACGCCGGTGTTTTAAGAAAAAATTTTAAACTGCGGCTGGCAACATTGGTGCTCATCTGGCCAAGCCGATCCTCTAGCCAAGCCAGCCTGAGAGCATAACAAACGCCATTTTGTAGTTAGGTTCCGCAGGGAATGGTTGTGCCGCACCGAGGGCAAGTGCTGAGATGATGGCCTCCAGAAAACGGAAACAAATTTCGCTCAGCGATAAAATGAAAATTGTGAGTGAAATTGCACGCGGAGAAAAGCAGGCGGATGTTGCCAAAGCTATGGGACTTACTATCGAAGCAGACCATGAATTCCATCGTGCACAACAAAGGTATCGCCGGCAAACAATCGTCGGTGGAACTTTACCCACAAGCGCTTCAGGCTCCGTGAAGTGACCTAAGGGGGCCGCCAGTCACTGATAACGAAGTTCTTTTCGAGTTAGGTGTGAATAAAAAGCTTTTCTTTGTTCGTTTTTTTCTACCTTGGATGTTTGTCGTTATCTCTGCAATCGCATCGTTAGGCATTGCGACCAACGCTATGGTAGTGAGGCGTTCCTGAGCTCCCAACCCAAATACCGGCGAGTTCCACTGAGAAGTTGTAATGAATAAGCTTCTACGCGCGAGGTGCGTGGTGATGAATGCACGTGCTAATTCAGCTTAGCAACGGTCTTGGATTAGCTGAGGCAGAAATGCGTCCGTGCAAAAAATGAATTTGTGATGCCGACCGTTAGAACGAGCCCCAGCTGAAACCAGTTCTTTTTGTAACATGAGCGGCTCTGTGACGGCAAGCTGTTAGATTAGTAGCTTTTGGACTGAGCCTCACTAATGTTTACATGGGTTCGGCAGCCACCCATCAGGTCTTCCTGCACTTAGTACTGTTGCATTTTCTGATGAAAGTTGAACATTTGCTATATTTTTAAATTACCACTGTCGGTCGTAGCCGTGCCATGGTGTTTATATTCAGCGGCAGGTATTTAAAAAGGACTAAATCACGCAGCTGAGCGATGTCAGTGATGATAAACACACGGGCCTTACACCCCCCCCCCCCCCCTCCCTTACCTTCGATGTCTGGATATTACGGACTTCGGATAAAACAGACATTTTTTCCCGGATTATGAGGGTCCGTTGTAACGAGAGTCGACTGTATGAAGGTTTGGCACATCAATTTGAAAAAGAAACGCTTAAGTACTCAAAAAGGTAACAGATGGTAGAGCTCGGCCAAAACATTTATTTCACAGTAAAAAACTGCGAGACTTTGCTTTGTTCATGATGGCAGGCAGCATTGACTGTTCATACGACATCAATGAACACAATGCTGCTCAGTCATTGTCCAGCGAGCCCACAGTGCGGCGCAAAAAGTCGATGGCGTCCAGCACCTCCTTCGCGGAGGGCAAAGTGCGTGCCTGAGTCGTCCTCCCAAGGTCTGCTGTCATCACTGTGGTCTCCGACAGTTTCTGAGGGCTCCTCTCCGGCGTCGCTTTCCTCAGCTTGAACCTCTCTTCAGATACAAACCTTGCAGAAGCAGTTGGCAACAATTTCAGCAATTGTTGCTCGCCAATATGCTTCAAGCATCTCAACTGCTTGTACAATGTCTACCTTCGTATCTCGCTGCAGACGAATGTTCAAGAGCAGTTTTTGGATTAGTTGCCGACAGTATGAACACTTGACACCGTCAATAATTCCTTTATCAAGGGGCTGGATGAGCGATCTGCAGTTCACGGGTAAAAACTGCAGTTCGATGTTGGAGAGCTCGAGCCCTTCTGTACGGCGCACAGTGCAATTGTCTATGAATAGACAAATCTTGTGTCCTTGCCTCTTGACGTCATTGTTGAACTCCATCAGCCAGTCACCAAATATGTTGCGCGTCATACACGCAGGCTTTCGTGTTTGCCACACATTTTATGGGCATCATGTGGGTTCGTTTGAAGCATCTAAGTCGGGCGCTTTTGCCGATGACCAGCGGGACTCGCTTGTCGCTTCCGTCTGAATTTACACACAGTAACACGGTCAAACGACGCTTGCTCTGCTTACTGCCATGTCAGACGTCTCCTTTAAGAGTAAGAGTGCGCTTTGGGAGAAACTCGTAGAAAAGTGCCGATTCGTCAGCGTTGTACACATGTGACGCTTTGTAGCGCTCCAAATTCCTGGTAGCTTGTGTTGGATCGATGAGTCGGCACCATCGCTATCTGCAGAGGAGGACTCACCACTGATCACTTTGCCGACGATCTCATACCTGCGTTTAAAACCTTCAAGCCACCCGTTACTGCCTTTTAAATCTCCTGAGCCCAGGAGGCAAGCATAATCCCATGCTTTTTGCTGCAAAACAGCGCCCCTGATTGGAATTTTATTTGCCCTCATGTCCATAAACCACGTGAACACAGTTTTGTCGACGTCAACATATGAAATTGATGACTTCAACTTCTTGTTGCTGTCCATGGCATGCTCCACAGCACTGCGAATTGCATCCTTCGTGTTTAAAATTGTCGACAAAGAACTAGCTGGGACACCAAATTTGGCAGCTACATCCTTTTTTTTTTTTTTGCCTGCAGAAACAGTTTCTTCGTCGAAGTACTCATCCTTGTAATGCCACACCAAGTACTGAATGCGTGTCGGTTCGCACAAGCGCGAGCCGTCATGAAATGAAGAGCGATCGACACTATGGCGTCGTAGCGAAGAAAACCAACAAAGATACGGAGAATGCGGAAAGGCACAGCGCTGCTGACGATGCTGCACCTCCCCTTTTTTTCTCTCTCTTCTTTTTTTTTCTATTTTTAAGTAGTGTCACCTGGTGACAGGTTAGTGAAGTGAAGCGCAGATACTTGTGCAGTAACTGAAGAATGGCGCTACCGGTGCGTTGAAAAAAAAAAATTGTCTTTCTTTTTCTTTCTCTCTTGGGCTGGCGGGGCTCGGCAACAACTGGAAAAGGATGGTGCCGTCTAGGCAGGGTAGGCCAGCTGCAGCAAGCGGCGGGATCAGGTTCGAAGTGAGGGGGGAAGGACATGCGCAGAGCGGCAAGATCGCCAGGTCGAGGGATGCAGGCCCACTCGCGCATGCTCGCACACATGCACATGTGCACTCGCTCGCCTCGCAGTCGCCGTGCCTTTGAGCGTGGCAAGCGCGATGTTGCCGCTTCGCATTCTGTCGTGGCGGAGAAGGTGCTTCCGGTTGCTGCTCACGCAAAAGGGACAAAATATGGGGCACAATCTCTAGGTTGTCGGCGGAGAAAATTCGTTATTTCAATGGGGTCTGCCGCTGCCACTTTGTTACGTAGAGGTCTCAAATATATGCGCTTCTATGGAGTAGCGGCAGGGAATAGAAAAACTTCGTTATATCCAGGAATTCATTATATGGAGGTTCGTTATAAGCAGGTTTAACTGTATATTATGCACACTCTCTTTACTTACTTCAGTCATGCTGAAGGTGTGATGGAACGATACGGAAGTGGGTGCGGCGCCTGGACTCCCGTACGGCGTCGTCGCACCTGCTTGGACTCCTGCCAAACACGGCCGCGGCCACCTGCTGCCGGCCCAGCCAGAACTCGAGCAGGACCTCCAAGAAGGTCTCCGAGACGCGTGTGTGAGGGTCACTGCAACCCACCGCCGGCGGCATGGACTGTGACATAGAAATTGGAAACCCAGCGGCCGGTGCTGATGTCGTAGTCGCACCATAGTAACGTGGTGGAGTGGACAGGGAGTAGCTGTTTATGTTGCTGGACCCCGAGTAGATGCTTTGCAGGATGTCCTTACGAATGAGGCACTGTTCGTTGTTGGCATGGCAGTGTGGGACGCCACCAGGACTGTTGGGACAGATTCCGCCGGGGGATGACATCCCGTTCCAGAAGACTGTTTTCTGATCCTGGTAGAGGGCACTGGGATTTGGGCAAGAGAGCAAAGAAACCTCTGTATAACATCCACGACAAAGCAAGTGGACAAACCAGCGCAGGAGCTCTAAGAATGCAGAGACGCTCTGCTTTTGAAGCCCCCGTCATGTTTGCAAACAATGACTTGTCTATCTTGCAAACACCTCCTCTTTTAACATTGTGCTTGCCACTCTCCTGTTAACAATGCTATAGGGCACTTGAAGATCTATGCTGTCCGCAACTACAATAGCACCAGAAATGTAGCATTAAACTCTTAGGGCATAAGATAAAAGCATTGCATATTTTTTTTTTTCTTAGCAAGCTAACTTCTTATCGTGCCCCTCTAAGATGATGGTGGTCTGGCTTCCTTTCAGGGCATAGTTGGCACGAAAAAAATTTTTTTTAAAGGGGCGCTGACACAAACATTGTTGTCTTTTGCTGCAATACGTAGCTGATGATCTGTTAGCCATAACACGGCACATCAATTGCTCCAACATGCGACAGATAATTATTTACGGCTTGTTTATTACCGACTAGATTCAGTTTTGGTTTGGGAGAGCTCCAAAAACGACAAGGCACCCGGTGTAACTGGCGCCATCTCGTGCTCGCAACGAAGTAAACATGTTTGACCACATGAGCACACATAACTGCGACACACTTCCGCACAACACGCAACGCGTGCTTGTTTTCTTTCGCGTGTCACACGTCCTGCATGTTGTCGTCGTCGTTGCTATCATTGTCGTTGGGTGGCAACTATTTCCTTCAGGCCTGGCGTCGCGGGAGTCTACAAATGCAGGCGCAGCGAATATGCAATGGCGGCCATGACATCACTGCTAGCTGCACTGCTCGGAGCTCAGCTGCCGTGGTGACGTCGCGGAAGCTGGGCGTCCCCTTCGGGTCACCTTTGCTATTGTCGACATCAAGAGGTACGGCGCCTAGTGCTCAACCGTGCGTGCAAACTTCAATATTCATTTAAATTACCTTCAGAGCTGTGTTCGCCACTGAGATTTGGTAAATGCGCATGTCCACGAAACTATCCGGCAGGCTATCTCCGCAGCGAAATTTTGGTGTCCAGTGCCCCTTTAAACCTGCTTGTCGCATCACGGATGGTAAACAAATGGCCTACACATGCCTGGGTGGTGCGCCCCCTACAAAGGAAGGTGCCTGGTGGTGTGGGTGGTAGCCAGGCAGTTCAGGCGCATGGTCACGGTCGTGTGGCAGATAGTAGTGCAGGTAATCCTGGAGCAGAGCCAGGTACGAGCTCTCCAGGATGGTGCCGGGTATTTTTTGGCCGTCGCCACCCATGATGTCCAGGAGCATGGGCTGCAGGAGCTGCTGCTGGGCCCCCTGGAAAAAATGTGCAAAACATGGAGGCACTCGGCCAACGACCAAATCACACTCGCAGGGGTGGAAGCGGGCTTGAGTGTTTTGGAGCAGCTCAGGGAGCAGGAATAATGCTGTTTTGGAGCAGCTTTGGAGCACCAAAATGTGTGTTTTGGAGCAATGCAAGTTAGTTTTGGAGCAGAATTCTAGGGTCAAACATTATTGTCGTTTAATGCTTTTTTTTATTTCTGGTAAACACAAAAATTTTAGAAAACATTCAATACCGACAAACCAACCACACTTAACACAAATAATATATATATATATATATATATATATATATATATATATATATACACGCGCGCGCGTACGTGTTATTAAAACATCACAGCTGTGATAGAGCAATGACTAAGGAAAACGAGATAAGTGATGTTTTGAATAGCTGCACTTGACTAGGCTGACACATGAAAAACGTTCATGGTAATAAAGCGCACCGTCGCTGACATGAACAACTGAAGACTAGAAATCAATAAATATTGGTTGCTTTCATGCTAAACTCCATGAGGCTCTTATAAAAAACGCTCAAAATAGGTTATTGTCCCATCATTAAAACGACACAGCCGACATTACAACAGAGAGGAAAACAGAGATCCTTCGTTGCTAAACCTGACTACACTTCAGAGAAATTTTTTTAAATGCTCACATTGGCAAAACATAACTGCTCTCACGTACAAATGACAAGACGAAGCTATTCTGAAACATTCACTTCTTAAGCATCTAGCGAGCCTAGCCTACTTCGACTTCAGAGCTTCAAGAGCTGCGTCCACCGCTTGTATGCGTTCAAGGACTGACGGAAGTTTGGAGTTCACATCAGTCAGCAGCACGTTTCCAGTCTCAACTTTTTGCATGTCTTTCGATGACACACCCAAGTTGATAAGGTCTTGTGCACTGGCCAAGAGTGACTTAAGAGAGGTTAGACGAGCTTGCAAACCAGTTTTTTCTTCCTTAAGCTTTTTCACCTCGCAGTCCTTTGCCAATGGCTCCTCACTTTTTCTCTTGCGCGATGCTGAGGCTTCCTCCCTTTGCACGCGCTCGCGATAAGCTCGGTACGATTTCCCAACTGATCTGAGCAGCTCCTTCGTTAGTGGCACCTTCGTAGCGTCACCGCCATAACGCTTTAGAAAAGCTTTTGTCTGACGAAAGCTGGTCACACTTGTTATTGACAAAGAAGCTCGGTGATGCAGGGCTTGCTTGTTTTCACTAAATCCCCTTTCACAGTCCGCATTTCCATGCGGGAGACACAGAACTGCCTTTGCAAGTTTCGCAAGTTTTGGATATTTGGGCTCACCATTCGGCATTTTCACCAGGAACACATTTGCCCAATGCGGGATTACATCGTCAGAAATTTCCCAGTCTGCTGTTTCGCAGACGAGGGATAGCCACTCATCCGTCAGCGTTGATACTTCGTTCGGAGGAATGACTTGCGGCAAAGCATTTGCAATAAAACGCACAGACTTCGTGTAAGAATCTCCTGTAGCACCAGGCTTTAAGAATCTCATATGGAATAGCACTCTGTTGTCAAGAGGTAACCTTGAGACGAGATACTTTGTGCAGGTGATGTAAAAAGCTCTGGCCTTGACGTGGAAGGCCTTTTTCTGGGTAGGAGTCCACAGCTCCATTTCCTTCTCAGTGTCAGAGCCAAGCTCAGGCTTTGCCTTCCAGTTGGCCGGTAATTCGACATTCGTGTCTTTTAACTGGAAGCCTGTTGCATCCTTGAAAGCTTCTTGCCGCAAGAACCTGCCCATCACCAGCTTCACAATGGCCACCATTTCCTCGTAAAAGACATGAATGAGAGGCTTCTTGCTCTGAAACAGCGTCTGAAATCTGTCGAAGAGTTGAGCGGCATTCTTAAGAAAAAGAAGTCTCGCTCGGAGCGTGTGGTCAGCAAATGCAGCTGCCAGGCGATTGTGCCTCACATATGATGTTTTTGGCTCACCACTCTTGGAAAAAAAAGCCTTCAAGGCATCGTACAACTCAAGCACACGCTGTATACTTGGCAGTAGTGTCAGCCACCGACTGCTTACGTGACGCAAGAACTCCAGCTGTGGCAAACCGAGCTTCTGCTGCAGATCTTTGATGTCTGCATGTCTCGTGGCACATTTGAAGTACTGGTGGATATCAGTAACAATACTATCAACTTCCTGGCAAAACGTGTCAAGAGCAGCAGCAAATGCGTTATGAACTTTATGTAGTCCGCATTCCCCAATGTCAATCATATTAGGGCTCAGCTCTGCTTTTATTTTGCGCTTCAGGCATTTCATCACATTGGGGCCGTCAGAGAAAAAGCACACCATGTTATTCTTGGGTAGCTCACTAAGCGAGTCGCTGACACAGGAAGAGCTCATCTGCAGTAGCGTGGCCCATGTGAAATGACTGAAGGTGCTCAACGACGACATCTTGTGCCTTTACAGAGAAGTACCGAACGAGGACGTCCAGCTGCTGCACCTTCATCTCGGGCACTGGTGTCTCGTCTATCATTACAGTGTAGAACACCCCAGGTTCTGCAAGTTCTTCTACTACTTTCCCTTTGAAGTATGGTCCGAGGCCGTCAGAGATTATGTAAGAAACTTTCTTGCGCCCACATTGGAAGGCCTTGGCTATCTGTGAATCTGGGAACATATGGGGGTATGTAGCTGTTGCGACATCTGCCAAAGTGTAAGGGAGTGAGTTGGCTACAACAGTAAGAGCAAAAAGCGCTTCAGCTTTCGCGACACTTTCTTGCAAGGACGTTGTTGGCGCATTCCTGCTGAAGTCTAGGGTGCTTTGGGTGCAGCGGCTCTTGGTAAGGACTCCATCTTTGTCTCGATGTTTTCTTGCATTTTCCACATGCTTAGCAGAAGTGGCATGGCGCATCACTGCTGAGCTTCCATGATGTGTACAGCTCACTGTAACGTTACACAGCACACAGAAGCCATCACTGTCATTTCCGCTTGGACGACACCAAAGAGATATGAAATCTCCATTGCCATCTTTCTTAGTCAAGATGTCGGGATTAAATTTGGTGCATCGCTCTGAAAAAAAAAAGTGACCATAAAAACTGCTGTCCGCAAAAGAAATTTCAAAGATTAAATCGAAGACCTGCGCTAAACTGAATGAATCTGCATAGTTTCCTGCACAGAACATTTTGCTACACTGAAAAATCGCTAAGTGCACCTGCTAAGAACAGGCCCATGTACTATGCACCACACCGCTAAACTATATAAACTACATTATAATATATCCGAGTCGCGGACACCGCCACATATGGGACTAAAGCATAGTACACTGAACCAGTGACCACGTAATCCAGATTTTCTCTTTGTAAAAAAAAAAAAAGCTCACCGCAAAACTATGTTTATCCGGATAACGAATGCACCAGTGTTTATTAAAACTTTTTTGCCCTCACGTACATAGCGCGCTTGCCGGAGAAGGAAAAAAAAAAAAGGGGGGGGGGGGAGGAGGGGTGCATGCATCACGCCGCAGCGCTGCGTGCGGCGAAGCTGCACTTTGAGGCAAAGTGCGCGAATTAAAGTGGAACCGCATGGCGCGTTTTTCGCTCGCGAAAAACACATGCGAAGAAGCCCGCGTTGCCGCGGAGGCAGGTGGACCCACACGGAAAGAAAGCAGCGGCGTTTGCCATGTTCCTACATTTTCGTCAAAAGCCTACGCCGGCTTCAAAAAGTTCCTTCGAAATGCGCGGAGGTCAGCGCCGTCTGGAGGCATTGGAAGAAACCAAACAAACACGCGTCTGCACCCTAAACTCCGCTTGTCGGACGAGCGGGCGACACGCTGCGCGAGGCGTTTTCTTTTCTACTTCGAGTAGGAAGATGCGGCGGCACGATTTTGAGATTGCGTTCGTCAAAATGACGCGCGCGCCTCTCGACCACGCGTCAGTCCCGCATGAAATCAGGGCATTCGGGGCGCAACGGCGCGATTTCGCGAAGGCGTTCGTCAAAAAACACTCACGTCCCTCCAAACGCGTGTAAATCGCGCCAGAAAGTGCGCCATGCGGCTCCACCTTCTCCCTTTAAGTTCCCTTCCAAGATCTGTCTATTATTGGTGTCGGTTATATGCACACAAATATGGTACTTGAGGTGCGATGATACTAGATGTCGCAAGCGCACAATTTGTACCCCATGGTTCTGTTTTCGTACTACCTCACATTCGGCTTTTGAGTAATAAGCGTTCTAAGTGTCTATTTTGTTCTTTTTTGTATATTTCTTCACTCGCCACCTCATGTACCAAACCACACACAGCAACGGCGGCGAGCGGCATGTCATGTTGTGCTGCGTATGGTACGAGCTACAGCGTACTCGACCACGAGGTGAGCGCAGGTTCTGACGAGCCAAAATCGAACAACGCGACCGAGTGCACTGGCGAGACTAAGCTCATCGCTGCACGAGCGCGTTTACATGCTGCATCTATAACGTCTAAGGGCTTGTGTGCAATGCAAAATGTTCTGCACATGGAGGGCACGCTCTCACTAGAGTTTCGGAAATGGTCCAACGGACTTACACAAACCGAAGCCCTGCGAGTGGTTTCGCGGTTGGCTTCATTGACCGCAAATGGATAAAACAAATTCTTCTTTCTCATGCAGACGTATGACACAAAATCCATATTACACACTCAGCAATACAGCGTTTTCCTTTATGCAAAGTTTCTAAATAATGGTCGTGCATTTACATCCGTGGCAGCTGCTCGCACTATCCTCATGGCTTCACATCAAATTAATATTCGCAGTAAATAGAACCTTTTCGACAATATGAAGCGTCGACGCACTTACTTTTATTCATGTTCGCAATCCCAGGCCACGATGACAGCAACCGCCTCGTGCGCGCAGTGCGCCAAAAAACTCCGTTGCCGCCGGCGTCACAATCGAAATATGGCCGCACAACTGACTTTTTTGCGCCTTCGACAACGTCACGAGAGCGCGCCAAGCGATGTGATGATGATGATATAAGCTCGCATAGGCGCGACACCACAAGGATGACAGCGGCTCATGAAGGCACAAAACGTAACCTCTGTGATCGGTTCCGGCAGCGCACCGGAGCCCATCGCGGAGGCCGTGCACCAAAGACCACTTGGGAGCAGTTTCGGCGCAATAATGCGTTTTGGAGCAGGATGGCGCAGCAGAAGCGGATTGGCGCAGCGTGGCGCAAATGGCGCAGCACTTCCACCCCTGCACTCGAGTACAGTGACCTGTCTCTGCATGGTATGATGCATGGCCGGTAGGAGTGTCGTGACAACACGAGGAAAATGCAAATTTCATCCCTTCCTGGCAGATGGTGCCCGTTGATGAAGTGCAACCAAGTGGCCTTCAACGAGTGAGCCTCACTAGGGAGCGCACAGAACTACCATGTATATTTGTGGACAGATTCCACCGTGCTGACCATGTGGCACATGGGAGCCTGTAAGTACATGCCCTGCCACAATAATTTCTTGAATGACACTGTTTGGTGTCATATGATAAAATACAAAGCAGTCTCAATGATGCAGTTTGTTTAGGCCTTTGAGGACAATGACGTAAATATGCAGCACCCTAAAACAAGTCCCAAATGGTCAATGCCCTATGATGTCCAAATGTTTGAAAAACAAGCTACCACGATATTTTTAATTATTCTGTGCCCAACAACTTCTCTTACCCTAACGACCGCAAGGAATTTTACTTCTTGCACAAATCGCCTTAGCTTTCCGTTTGGTTGCAAACATTGTGTACACACACATGCAAATAAAAGTTAGCGTCATTGTGCAAGATATTAAATTGCATTTGCTTTGAGGTACAAGTGCCTTTTGATGCCATGGACCAATCAATGTCTTTTTTTTAGGTTCTCAGTACTTTTGAATCGGCAGGCCGGTCTACCTTCAGGTCCAACCTGTAATTCCTGTTTCTGAAGTATGTATCTCAGCCGCAGTAACCGTGGGACAGTTAAAGGGGTGGTGAAAAGAAAGAGGAACTGCCCAGTTGTAATTTTCATTGCTTCAATAAGCATTCGACGTGCTGATTCATAAATATTGCGGTGCATAAGCACACTGCATATTGATGCAGTGTGCATTTAAGAGAGCCCTACTGAAATCTTAGTGCTCTTGAGCTCCCAAAATGACCACGCGATACCACAGGCCAGCACGGGCACTAATCAGTGACATTTCAGCGATGCCAATTGAAGGCATTCAAAAACTTTGATATATTGTTAACTTTGTTTGCTCTAAAATAATGAGATTTATATAAAGGCCAGAAGTAAGAAATTAGCTGGAACACGTGAGGTGCCACTACGAGAAAGGCTGGAACTCTGCTTTTTTTTCCCCCATGACCTCCGAGAATGCACCAATCTCGGAGGCCACGGTGCTCTCTAAGAGGAGATGTCAGCTTCAGAGTTGAGGGGAACAAGCGCCGGGAAACCGAAACTGTGTTTTTATCGCTCCAAATCAATTCACCCGATGCAGCAGAACAATGTATATTGCACTTTAGACAGCCAAGATTCTGAATACAAACATTGTACAACATTTTCAGAAAATGTTCCACGGCCCCTTTGAGTATCCCGGGAAGCATTGAAAGCAAAGCACATCCAACCACACAAAGTGAGCACTTACCGGCTGAGATGGGTTTACAATGTAGTAGGCAAAATGGAACATGTAGAGCTCGAAGGCATCTTTGACAAATGGCTGGGTCAAGGCAACCAACAACAGAGGCAACCACATAAAAATCTCAGACCCCTTTACTTCCCAAGGCAACAAAGGCTTCGATCAGAATTAACATATGCAAATACGGTAGCATCTATCTTTCCACTCTTCTGTGCACTGCATTCTTCTGAATGCACTATGAAGGCGAAAGCGTTATGTATCTTCTTTTGAGGTGACCTTGAAGAAGCGAGCAAATATAATCTGGGAAATTGCTCAAGGATACACACGAAACATCGACAACTCAATAACCTCGTTACAATACACACCGATAGCTCAGCACATGAGGAATATAAATAGTAATGTATGATCGTGATAGGTTAATTATGATAATGTGCATGGAAATGCAGCGAAATGGGTCCAAAAACTAGGGCTGTGTGAACATTCCACATTTCGAATTATTTTCGAATAGAGCCTACTATTCTATTCCATTAGCACTTAGCTTTTAGTATTTGAACTATATGAAGTATACCGCAGGTGCTAGCAAGAAAATGCGCAAGGCTGTGATTGCACAACAGTAAAATTAGAAGTGGCTGTCGTATTACATGAGAAAACATTTTTTTCTTTTATAGTCGTCTGCTTGAATACCAGAGAAGCTTCCATGAGCGCCCCGCCGCACCACTTGGAAATATTCTTTTATTATTTGGAGTATTTAACTGAAATTTCTACAGTTAATGCAGCTTTAACTGCCTATTTCAACAATGTAATCATTTTTGTTCTGTGAGGAACAGTTTTGGCAATACATTGAAAATTAATTTATTTTATTGAGGCCTAATTAGCTAATTAAGCACAGTCCTCACAATAAAAATCAGCCCAGAGAATCAAGTGATGATATTAACAGTGTGTCAAGAAGCATAAGTCATTGTTTTAGGCCATTTCCAAGCAAAGTTATAGACTGTTGAACATGGCACAATGAATGTCCTCGTTGATACTTGAAACAAAAGCTTCATTTAGAAAAGTTCCGTAGCACAGTATTATAGCAAAATTTACTTTACGACAAGCCACTCCTATTCATCTTCCAGTAGAAAAAAAAAGTCACAATGATAACCCTTGTACAACAAAAGATATTGCTCCTCCAACACAGGGAGGTCATGAATATCTTCAATTTGAGAAATTGAGGAAAAACGTTTTATTTTTTGCCCTATACTTATGGGCCTGATGTGTGGTGTAGGTTCTTTAAAGCAAGGTAATTATTAAATTTGGCTACGAAAATTTGTGAGTAGGCGCAGAATGACTCTAGGAACATGAATATTTCATCAGCAAAAACTCGACTTTTTGTCCAATTTTCAGTCCGGAAGTGCCACATCCTCCCTTAACATGCACTGACACTGAACAGTACACCGGCCCCTGGGATTTCGCCTCCACTGAAGTGAAACTGCTACAGGCCCAATCAAATCCGTGTCTTTCTTTCGGGTTGGTAGTAGTGCACCATAAACACGGAGGCGGAACACAGGAGTTGACACTGCTGGCCCCAGCTAGTGTGAGTGCTCGTTGACACGCCACCATTGGTGTGGAGGAGACACAATGTTTCTAGTGTGCTATCGGATGCTGACAGATGTACGCGCATCACACTTGGTGGTAGTGCAAGAAACTATTGTCTTTTTCCTTAAGGCTTTTAGATGCGGCTGCAGACCCACGACCGCATCCCTGACTGCGCTTGGCTACAGAGTTTGGCGCTGGTACACTAGGCGGTGTTATCAGTGGCATCCATTGCCGTGTTGTGGTACGACGTTATCCCAACACAGAAAGAAGCCGAGTTGAGCCTCCTCAACTATTCCACCTCTGTGACCAAAATTGATTGCTGTCTCACACGTGGACAAAAAAGAGTGACATATGATGCAGTCTCATTGCATGGACACTTCCACAGTAGACACACTGACGCGCATGTAGTACAGCAAGCACCCAAGCACAGTGTGTGCTTAGTGAACACTGCAAGCATACAAGTTGCTTATGACGATTGGCAGTGCCATGTAGCAGCAAGTTTCATATTTACATGACTGTAAGTCAACTTGAACCAAGTTTCGTATTTACAAGATTGCAAGTCAGCACGATATTAAGTCAACTCGCGTGCTCTTGCTTCCGGCCGACAGCCGCAATGCGCAAGAGACAGCGCCACTGCCTCGCCGAGTGCATGATTTCTCCTCCCACGGCACTTCTCCAGCACACAGCGAGAATCGCTGGGCTGCGAGTGCTACACGCTCTCTCAGGTTCCACAGCAGTGGTGCTGCTTCGCTGCCCTCCCTCAAACACAGGCAGCGGCAGTGGTCGCACCCTCGTGCCCTCGTGCTCTTTTCTCACCAACTGCTCCCGGTGTGTGCAGCGGTAGTTCTGTGTCACTGCCTGCACAGCTGTGTGAGCCCAGAAAAAAAGGTGCGCTGCCCTGACTCCGATGGAAAGGAGGAGACGTTTTTTCCAGCACTTTCAGTTTAGTCCTTATTCTCATGGCAAACAGTCACACTACTTCACACCCCCCCCCTCAATCGCAGGACTTCAGTGTCCTTACCTATGACATACAAAACCATCCTAGAAAACTGTAATGTTCGGTATTTTTCCCACTGAAATGTAGAAACCTCATCATTGAAGTCAAACAGAACATTTTTGACTGCAAATATGATTTTGTTATGTCTAGATTTGCCCCAGCACAGTATAGATCAAATTCAGAATTCTTGAATAATGCAGAAGCTACTTGTGCGCTGTTAGGAAAAAAAAAATGTGAGGAACTGATTTCTCACTGCTGCTGAAAATTTTAGAAAGGGAGCATGCACACCGGATTACACACCGGGCAAACAGAAATGGACCACAACCTCCTTATTAGGAATAATTCCACTGAAATTGTATGTCTACAAGTTTCAGCATCGAAACTAAAAAGAAAAGTCAACATAAACCAAGTCTCAAGGCCTAAAGCAGGCTCAGCCTTCGAAAAAGATTCTCCTAGTCCTCGTACACTTTCATGACTGACTGCAGTGCAGCAACACTTTCAACAGACATGTGCAAACCCGATGTAAACCGTAAAGGATACTGATCTGCAACACAGTGGGTCCCTGTGGTCCGAGAGTCCCAAATGACGGCATCCTTCCGGAGCAGAAAGAGGGCACACCACCCGTATTCAGGACCCGTCGAGTATCAGACTGGAAGCAGTTGCAAGAATGGTGAGACATACAACAGTGCAGGATGCGAAAACCTGAATTAAGGGTCACTGAGTCATGAAGGGCCCCCTCATAAAACTAAAACCCAACTACAGGCGAAGTACACTAATCACCAGCAAAGTATACTAATGAAATTTATGGATGAGATCAGCTATGCAGTTTAGCACGCAATTTGATGTGGCATGCAAATGAAATCAATGAAAGAGAAAAATTTTCTTGCATATATTTCCCGAATTACATAACAAAGGATATACGTGCACTTCTTTTTAGCTTTGCGATGCATATTGGTGAATGACAGCCGCTTCCTTTCCCGAAGCTATGTGCTTGTGCAAGACCAATTTGCCATAGTACAGTAGAACCTCGTTATAACGAACCCGCATATAACGAACTATCATATATAACGAAGTAATCGCAATTCCCCTTGAAATTCCTATAGATGGAATTGATATTGGTTTTAACAAACTAATGGTTATAACAAAATAATTACCGCTCCCCCTTCAACTTTGTTATAACGAGGTTTTACTGTAACATGTCGCCTAGGAGCTAGAGCCACCGCGGTGACAGTCGCTGTGCTCCCATTGGCCCTCCCTATTGCTGACACTTCTCTGACACTAGCGCCAAAGGCCCTCTTAAGTTACAGCCCTAGTGTGAGGGTGACAAACATGCCCGGCAACATGGGGGCATGCATGCTCGTTTACGTTGCCGTGCAGCAGAAGCTACAGGCCACACAGTGCCTCCTAGCCCTTTAGCTCTCTCTTCACCCCTCCCGCACGCGTGCGCAGTTTTCTTTATTTCCTTATGCCTGTGTACACTTGCTTTTTTTTTTCTTTTCGCATTTTGTCACACGTATGCCCTTTTGCACGTGTTTGCATTGAGCTTCAAGCTGCACTCAAGTGCGACGCACAGTGCATTCTTGGTATGTTTGCATTTACTACAAGCATGCCAATATGCACTAAAGCATCAACAAAATCAATTCCAAGTACAACAAAGGATGTTAGGCCTCCTTTTATTGACTGTTTCAGAAAAGGAAGACATTCATTCAATGGTGTAGTTGCGCACACTCAGAAAACGGAGAGAAGAAAAGGGTGCATGACATGAGCACTACACAACGTAGAAGTCAATGGTAAACAGAACAGGCAAGTACGACTGAATTATCTATGGGGTTTCACATTCCAAAACTACGAGCTGATTATAAAAGACGTCATACTGGAGCGCTCCAGAAATTTTGACCACCTAACATGCAGTGCCATCGCACAGCACACAGGCCTCCATCGAAATGCAGCTGCCGCAGCTGGGATTCGATCCAGCGACCTTAGAATCGGCAGCCCAGTGTCGTAGCCACGAGATCGACCGTGACAGGGCGAGCAGCAGTGGAACATAATGAAGCTGCATCGGCAGCTTCATGTACACACTCTGAAAGTAAAAATTCACAGGATCGCAAAGGTAACAAAGACACGCAAAAATGTGTAAAAATAGAATAAAAAAATATTGAACATTATGTAGCTAAAGAAAAGTGACTATTGTAGTGAAGAAGTTCAAGGCGTCTTGATCAGGCAGGGCGCAGTACCCTCAAGAGAAGAGGAAGACATTACGGACAGCTCAATCTTTGAGCCGGTTCTGCCACTGCAAATGACAGCAGCAGCTGTGGTACAAAGAATTCTACTGTCGAAATGCCCAGGGCATTCTGGCAATAATGCACTTCTTTATGTCAGAGCAGATGCCTGTCATTGCAATGGCAGAACTAGCACAAGCACCAAGCTGTCCAAAATGTCTTCCTCCTGTCTTGAGGGCAGTGCACCCTGCCCTAACATAGGGTGTCAATCTTCTTCACCACGTTTCTCCATTTATACGCAGCAATACCTCGTTGAAGGGACCGACACCCGGCTGGAATGTGTGAAGAAACCTTTGTGGACTTGTAAAGAACCTGAATTATAGTGATGAAGTCGAGCACCCTTTCGCGACTTGATCAGTATTTGTATATTTAAATTGAGCTTGAAAACTGCGGCGACTGAAAAGCGACGCAGCCTGGTGGTGAAGCCTTGGTACTGCATTATGGAGTCTACAAATTGCCGTGGGTTGCCCTGCTGCCGTTCATACCACCATAACTCGGGCTTAAAACTGCAGTCGGTACATCAAAACGCATCCCCGCCCTATTGCTTTCTACACAGTAAAGAGAGCCTGCACTGAGGAGCGGCGCTTCCTTGCACGTGCCACGCAGGCACGTGCAATGAGGGCTCCCGCGAGAGTGGCGAAAAGTTGTTATACAAATTAGCGGGCTTGCGTGCTTCTGTCTCCGTTTCTTCTGCAGCGTCCAAACACATCACCCCAACGGCAATGTGTTGCTAGAGAAATTAGACGTGCTTCCTCCCCATCATATCTAATCACATTTCATGAGCACATCGTCAAAACAATGTCAAAATGACACTCACAAACTGAAGAAAATGTCTTCCCTTACCCCTTCCACTCTCCTTGAAGACGCCTTTGATATTCCCCTCTTTCTAAGAGGTCAACACCGACAACAAGATCTCCCAAAGCAGCTACTTGCTCTAAGTGTAAAGGAACATGCAATCAAGTAGGCAACAGACTCACGGGCAAGCAAGACACTGGAAATTCATAGTTGACGCTCGCATCCGACAGTAGTCGATAGATGAGCAGCAGGAGTGGGCCCTCGGGGCCGAGGAAGCGACGGATAGCATCGAATCCCGGCTGTCCGTGACTGATGTTCTGTAGACCCCAGCCAACGTTGGCACCGAAGCCAAACACATGCTCCAAGATCGTTGGCAGGTAGTGCTGCAATTCCTGTAAAGCATGGGTTAAACCTGCTTATAACGAACCTCCATATAACAAATTCCTGGATATAACAAAGTTTTTCTATTCCCCGCCGTTACTCCATAGAAGCACATGTATTTGAGACCTCTACGTAATGAAGTTGCCATGGGAGACCCCGTCGAACCTAGAGCTTTTGTCCCAAATTTTGTCACTTTTTCGCGAGCAGCAACCGGAAGCACCTTCTCCACCACGATGGAATGGGAAGTGGTGGCGCACTTGGTGTGCTCGAGGGCACGGCAACTGCGAGGCGGGCCTGCATCCCTCGACCCAGCGATCTTGCCGCCAAGGGCGTGTCCTTTCCCCTCACATCTAACCTGATCCCGCCGCCTGCTGCAGCAGGCCTAGCCTGCCAAGCCAGCAGCCTCCTTTTCCAGTTGACGTTGCCGAGGAGTGGCGGATTAAGAGAGAAAGAGAAAAGGAGTTTCGTTGCTGCGTAAGTCTCCGCACTTCACTAACCTGACACTAGGTGACAGCGCCTGTTAGGCCTAGCTCTCAGGGTCGCAGGTGGCAAGCACCTCACGGGAAGCTGAGGCGCAGGAATACAATAAGCGGTATGCGTATACATTAAGTTCTATGGGAGGGTAAAGGTAAACGGGGGTCAGAAAAAAATGCGTTAGAGCCAGTCCTTCACTATAAGAGGTTACGTTATAAGTGGTCTCAGCTGTAAATGTTTTCTCCCCCCAAAAATGTTTTGGGTGAGCTCTGCCGTATGTTACCTTTTTGCTTACTTAAGCGTTTCTTTTTTTAATTTTCGTGCCGAAGCTGCATATAACGAAATCTCTCTATAACAAAGTTTTCTGGGAATTTGTCAATTTCGTTATATCCAGGTTAAACTGTAGACAATTTAAAAGCAAAATACGTTATGTTTGCTGCCCAAAATGAAAAAAGTTTACAGCGACACCAAATCAGCTCAGCAGATGCGAATGTGAACGTGAAGATCCCAGATGAATGTCACTGAAAGTTTTCTAGATTTCTTTCCTTTTGTATGGTATGACATGAAATTGATTTCATGTCATACCATACAAATGGTGTGACATGAAATTGATTAATCAAGCTATTCAAACATACAACAGAATGGTAACCCTTACCCATGATATTACTCAATCTTTAAAGGGCCCCTAAACAACCCCAAGGTCTAAAATTTGTTTTAAAGACATAACCGCGCTCCTGTGCGATGTGAACATGCTCCCACAAGAATTTTGCGAATATGTGCAATAATAAAGAAGCTACACGGGTTTAATCGGCCGCTTGCATCGGTTTCGTTTTCTCGGTCGGCCTCCCCACCCTTCTCTGCCGAGGAGAGGGTAGGCACGGCGCGTCGTGGAGACTTTGCCCACTTTTGACATGTGACCTGACGTGAGCATTTGACGTCATTGACGCTTGCGCTGCAGTACCGGTTGCTCCCGTTCTGGAAACATTGGGTTGCTCCTGCGCTCACGCCGGTGGGATGGCTAGAGGATCTGACAATAGACGTTTCGACCAATCAACGAGATACAACTGCGCAAGGTTGTTCGCGGTAGAACGTGACGACACCTAGGATGTGAGCGCGACTGGTCAATTGCAGGAAAGAGGCGCGGGAATTGTTTTTTGAAATACGGCGTCTGTGTGGTGCGCAGCGCTGTCACATTCGCAGAACGTGAGCACCGCAACCTCCTCTATGATTGAGTTAGCTTGTTTGGGCGCCATTAAAAAAAAGTAGGAGCCTGTTTAGTGGCCCTTTAACATTATACTAACGATGCACACTTTAGCTTATTAGAGCACTGGCAAGGCCATGGTGCTCTAATTTCACGTTCAACATTAGAGTAGCGCAGCTTTATCAATGCAGGCTTTTAGGCAATGGACACCTCCCATTCCCAGGCAGACAGGTTATACAGACCTTTAAAGGCAACTCATGAAACAGGTGACCCAGCTCCTGGCAACGCTTGTCCAAAGGGTACGCGTCCAATGCAGCCACCAGGCAGCCCTGCAACAATCCATACACAAAAATTTGAGGCCCTCTTTCCTACATGCAATACAGGTGTGTTCATAAACCCTTTGGAGGTTTTTGCCATACATACACAGAGGCAGTTTACTGTCCCATAAGGTCTCTGCCATATGGGTATGAATTTGACCCTCCATTCGAAATTTCGCACCACAATGACAATGCATGCTCAGCGAGAGGTGCTGCCACTTGCTAGGGCCTACAAGCATTTGAAGTTAGGTTTAAGCTACCCTCTTGCTAGATAAACAGAACTTCTAGAGTCAGCGCATCACAAAGTCTACCACAACGCCCTTTATGGATTCGGCATGAAAGGGAGTGCCGAAAGAGCAGCACGAAGGCAACAAAGGCACAAGAGACGATGTTTCCCTTTATAGGCACTCCTTAGTAGGGACGGCAGAAGTCAGTTGATTTCCATCTTTATTGGCAGTGCTCTTACCTTGCCTACAAGGATGCCCGCAAGGTATTCTCACTCTCCTCGTTTATCAAGTTTCCCTTGAGTTCTTCAGATTCACAGCAAAGCGTTGATATGACCGAAAGGATGTCAACGCTTTGCTACAAAAGCTTTGCAACGCCTATTACAGAAATTGTAATGCTCCCGTCTCCTCGCTCCGTCTTTGTTTTCCTTTTGTCTCTGCTCTTCTATCCCTCTTTACATCCCTGTTCCCATCCTTTAGGGCAGCATAGCAAGTCAGAGGTCCAGTTCTGGTTCACTTCCCTGCTTTTACAGTTTAAGCTGTTATGAGATCACAACAAGGGTCGTTTTTGGTGCCGTAGTTGTCCGCCGCCAGTGTCCGTAACCGCTATCGCGCAAATTTTAGAAAAAATAACTAGGACCAAGAAGGATTCAAACCCACGTCCTCTGCGTGGATTCAAACCCACACCCTCTGGGTGGTAGTTGAGCGTTCTACCACTGAGCTACGCCTGTGCTTGAAAAATCTTCGCTAAAAAACCTAAACAGGTGTAACACCTCCCGAGGAATCGCATTAACGAGTGTAATGTTATGTGGCAGAATAATAATACGCCACTACACATCGCGGAAAATGGATTGCATAAGGAGTTCAAGGAATCATTTGAAAGAACACAGGGCTGCATGCTTTGTAGCTCTGAACCCATTACACTGGTAATTATGGTGTGGTGGGTACTTCCCTACTTGGCAAAATGATAGCAGTCATGGCGCCGGGGATGGTGACCACTTCTACTTGCACTAGTTTCCTCAAGCACTTAAATGGCCTGTAAGAAGGTCGTTGCTCCAGCTTACGCTGTCACTGTCCTGCGGTTCCGCGCAGGCCTGGCTCTTTTTCCTTCTTATCTCTGTCTCTCTACCACAGATGCGGCTCTGTGGTTTTAAATACTGTAGTGCAGAATGAAAAGGCATTTATCAGACTGATCGATTAATCGATACCTACAAACATCCTTGTAACCCTGCACAGAGCATTGTTCATTTGAGTACTAAAGCAAAGTTCTTACTTCTTTAGACTGGACGTGTCATTGTGACCAGGGTAGAAAGAGTGGTAGAAATGGGCATGAGGTTAAATACATGAAAGAACGCAAGACCAACAACCTACAAAATTAAGCACAACCTCCCAGCCTTAAACGTGTGACACCATCTACAAAGCTGAGAACGGAATTCTGAACGCACATGTGCAGAAACTAACGTATAGGATTACTGCTAACAAGCAAATGAATGAACACTTACATAAAATGTGACAAAATACTGGCAGTTCCTCAGTGCGCGTGCAACCCCAAACTAGGTGCGCCACTAGTCAACGAGAGTGCAATGACCAGAATAAACACCGCGGCCGTGAGATTTACTTGAAGCCCGCTCATTGCGAGTGGACATCTTGTACAGTCACGAGAAAAACTCGCGAGCGAATACGACACGAGCAATAATCGGGCGGATTACGCGTGGCCAGCTGACACAGCCCCAGAGTTCTCTGAATTGCATTTCTATCACAGTGACCCTTTTATCCTGCGTTATTACGATACGCCGACTTCGCGAAGCAGAACACCTTCGCATAATCCATCCGCTAATGCAGTTGCAGCGACATCCAAAATGCCGCCGTCCCCAATCTGCCTGGCCGGTGTGACACATGTAAAACGTAGGCTCTTGCTGAAACGAAACTTGGCTGCAGCCGACAAAGAACAAGACCATACGTCCGACTATTTAAATCCTGTCAATGAATACCCCCGAAAAAAAAAAAAAACATACGTCGCAGTAAGAACACGGCAACGCGAATCAGCACAGAACAAAGCTGTCACACCGAGCACGTGCTGCTGGCGCCCTAAAAAGCGTCGCGAACATACAACATTACAGCAACACTGAACTTCCGAGGTGCGACAACTGAAGGCAAACGGACGGCGCGCCTTCAATTCAAAGCCTAAATTCGTGCCCGACACGGGGCGTCATCACGCCAAAATATAACTCGCCTATGACCATCAATCCACGGCTATATTTCTGCAAAGCTTCAGCTAAACACGAATTGTGCGCGGACGGAACAAGAAAGAAGCGTGCCGTCGAGCGTAACGAACCTGTTGCTGCAAGCAACAAGGATGGCGACGAACTGTTCGATGAGAACAAGTGCAAGGCGTTCCTCCACCCCATGGCGAGTTCACCCTTTGAGTACGCCCGAGCGCAGGCATCGGCAAAACATAACGGGTAGTTGTGTAGGCGGAACGCACCAAATTTGTTGGCCTCCGTAAGCAAAGCCGGAAGCCCCGTCAGAGCAGGGTGACGGCCAATGAATGGGCTGCTCGTAGATGCGTCCAACGATAGCCTCCTTTTTCGGAATCCAGCGGCAGGTTTGAACGGTGCGCGACGTCCGTCCGATCACGCCGAATATCGTTACGGATCGTTTACCCGTAACTTGCGCCTTCCCGCGACCGAGTTACTCGCCCGAAAGACGGTCGAAATTTCAGCAAAACACCGTGGCGATGGTGCACACGGAGTGCACGTGATCGCTGAAAAATCTGAACTCGAAAGGAGCGACAGCTGTTCAAGCGGTGTGAGTAAGTTACTATGACGTAGCTTCGTTCCCCGTGACAGAAACAAGAGACTCTATCGCGTGCAAGAAGCGAAATATGAAAATGTATACGCACCGAAAAGTGAACCGCACCGCCTGCGGTGCCCGCCATTTCGCCGTTTACGCGTGTTTCGTTGCTAAGCGCATGGTTGCCGGGCGGTATTTGAGACTACGCCGGAACTATCCCCATGTTTAGAAAGAGCCGCCGAATGTTCATAATACATTTACAGGCACTGCATGTTTGAAAGGCGCGGTGCATTTGTTGATCATTGCACGTAAGCGAATGAATAAGCTTTCAGCTTTGCAAAACATGAGTTCTTGATAGGCTGTCGACGCTGTGGAGGTGAGCATCACGATGCGAGCGATGTTCGGCTATTCCGGCTGCTATGCAAGTTCCACGTGCCTGTTGCGAATAGAAGCAACTAATTCTATCATAAAAAAATGACAACCTGAAAATTGCTATGCATTTGTTATATCAATATGTTAGATAGGTTACAATATAGCTTATAATACCGCATCTGCCGTCTCCGGCATGGTCTAGTGGTTAGGATACCTGGCTCTCACCCAGGAGGCCCGGGTTCGATTCCCGGTGTCGGAACAAGTTTTTTTTTCTACATAATCTTAAATTTTGTTTTTCTCATGACAAGTACACGATATTAATTTGAAATCTCTGATTGAAGTCGTTACGTGTACTCGGTGAAACCAATCACGCAAACATTGTTCATTTAACGTTTACATTCCGCTATGGCTCGAACGTATTCAAATGATGCACTCCATGAGGACTCGACAAAGTGCACGTTTCTGCCTATTTCATGATGCCAGCCACATCATTCGCTCTCTGAATTCGCACTTAATGAAATGACCAACTTCACAAGTATGAGCTTTCTCCACGGCCCAAGTGCTTCGAGTGAGAAAATTGCAACACCTAACTGGCTGGAAACTTCGTTCTACGAAACATCAAACTCACCCAATAACTTAATAATCAATCGTGCGCGTAATATAACGAAAGAAATAGGCATCAGGAAAGCCGACAACCCGTCGTTTGCCTGACGGAGTTCTACGTTGCTGAGCACGAACGAAGAAGCGGGTTAGACTAAACGTTTGCGTACTTGGATTGAAGTGCACGGTCGACAATCTCAGGCGGGCATGTGTAATCCCAAGTCCACCGCAAGGACGTGTCCCATAACCACATGGATCTGTCTTAAGATTCTTTTTAAATGCGAAGCATTTCTTAGCGAACTTCGGCGAGTTTGAGCGTATCTATCTATCTATCTATCTATCTATCTATCTATCTATCTATCTATCTATCTATCTATCTATCTATCTATCTATCTATCTATCTATCTATCCGCCTACGATTTTGTGCTCTCCTGGCCGTTTCGCTAATCGGATGTTTACGAAAATTGGTATGGCAGAACATGACTGCCTCACGAACATAAATGGCAGGTCCTAACATGAAAATCATGATATGCATGTCATGGGCGACATGATTTACATGCCGCGCGTTTCGTTAACGAGATGTATACGAAAATTTGCATGTCACAAGATGACTGCATCATGAACGTAAATGACAGGTCATAACATGAGAATCATGACATGCATGTCATGAGCCACATGATTTAGACCCTACTGTCTTGGTGCTCTCTTGGCCGTTTCGTTAGTGGGATGTGTAGGAAAATTGGTATGCAACAATATGACTGCATGACGAACATAAATGACAGGTCATAACATGAAAAGCATAGCATGCATGTCATGGGCGGCATGATTTTCATGCCAGGCGTTTCATTAATGGTATGTATACCAAAATTGCTATGGCACAACACGACAGCACGACGAACGTAAATGACAGGTCACAACATTAGAATCATGACACGCGGGTCGTCACCGGCATGATTTACATGCCATGGTCCTGGCGCTATACTGCCGTTTCGTTAATGGGATGTATGGGCTCCGTCTACTGATCAGAGGGCGCTACGTGAGGCGCACAGCGACGCGCGCGTTTCTTCGCTGCTTTCCGGACGTGTGCGAACCACGCGAACGCTCGCGGCGTCGCCCTTTGGAACAGTTTGCCGCAGGTTTGGTGGGCGCGTCTCAAGGGAAATAAAACGAAAGTGGGACGGGCGGTCGCTGCTGCTATAGAGTTGGAGACGCGCATTGCGTTCCCGTATTTTCCTGTCGCAGTCTGCCCAATTTTGCTGCTTCTCTCCGCCAGGCAGTGCATTCTGGCGCTGATGTCGCACATGGAAAACTCGACTGCACGGAGCCTATACGAAAATTGGTTTGGCACAACGTGACTGCATGACGATCATAAATGACAGGTCATAACATGAAAATCGTGACATGCATGTCCTGAGTGGCATGATCTACATGCCACTCGTTTCCTTAAAGGGATGTATGCCAAAATTGCTATGTCACAACACGACTGCATGACGAACGTAAATGACAAGTCATAACGTTAGAATCATGACATGCGTGTATGAGCGGCATGGTTTACATGCCACAGTCATGGTGCTCTTGTGGCCGTTTCGCTAACTTCTTGTGCACCAAACTCGGTATAGCGAGACAACAATGCGAATCCATTTTACGTTGCTGATGCGTGCTTCGCATTTCCTTGATTCCCATTGCACGTGGGATCTGCCAATATTTTTTCTCTCTCTCTCTGCTCTTATTATCTCGACGGAACCGCCGTAAAATTGCATGTAGACGAAACAACTATGTTTCTCTTTGTTTTAAACATTTACTTGTGCGTGCGTGCGCGTTTGTGTGTGTGCTATGTGTGATAGCGTGTGCGTTAGCCAAGCACTCTCAATCAGGGCGCAGTGATAGCCAGATTATACATTTTACGTTAACGTAACGAGATATTTCGGACACGCATTTAAGAAAGCAAATATATTCCGGAATACACATACAGAGGTGTAGATAGAACAATATACATATTGCAATATCCTCTTTGTTATTTTGTTATTATCATCTTCGGGGTCGCTGACACCCCGCGAACATTTGTCTTTTTTTTTTTGGCAAGTTATGCCAATTGGCACATTTCGAGGGGGTCTGTGTGTTCTAATCGCCACCTTAATTTTTTAATGTATGCCCATTAGAAGAGACCCTATTGCTAAGCGACTTTTAGTGGTGTAAATGCAGGGGTTTATCCAGAATATTCCCTTTCTTTCTTTTTTCTTTTTGGCGGGGGGGGGGGGGGGGGAGGTGGGCGCTATCCTTGACGTAACCATTATGCAAGGATGATGTGGATACCAAGTAATTGGTTATCTGGAAAATTTGGAAAATTTAAGGCCGCGGGGGGGGGGGGGGGGGGGGGGGGGGATGTTGGAGGGTGTGTAGAAATTCCTGGTCAAATGTACTACAAGTTTTTCATTTCAATGCACGCAAGCCGATTTCATTGAATATTGGCGCCCCACGTTCAGCTTTTGGTGTCAGACTTTTGAAGCTGATCCCACTCTTGGCAAAACTCTGTATCCGCCCATCATTATGCCTCTCAAGGCAGGAATGATCAGTCAGGGTGGACAAACACGGAATAGTATGCGGATTCTCGGGGACAATACTGTAAAATGGAGTACGGAATCCTATTCCGTCGAGTCCTCCCTGAGTGCTCAGTTCTGCTTGTGGAAGGAGAATTGACCAGTCCTTGATCAGCCTCACTTCTCCGACTGATCAGCTCTGCCTTGACAAGCAGAACTGACCATTCGGGGAGGACCAAAACGGACTAGTATTCCATATTCAGTTTTACGTTATAAGACCCCTGCGGTACGGTGTAGGCCAGTAGGAAAAGTTGAACAACCAGGAACTCTTTACAATGTGCTGTTTCTTGCTTGACTGGACTAGAAGAGAAGCTCAGGGGAAATGGATGCTTAATTCTATTAACAGATCGCAAAATACGATTTAGAACGGGAATGTCGCAGGAGCCAACGTTTCGGCAAGTGGACTTGCCTTCTCTAGCGTTCGTTTATGTACGCCATTGCACACTCTCTCCCGTCCTCAGAAAGAGAGGACAAGAAGAGCAGCACGTGCGAACAATAACAAAAAAAGAAAAAAAGAGGGGTGGGTAGGGTGTAGGGGAAGTTGGGTGACAGGTGTTAGCGTGACTAATATAAATGGCAAGAGCGAAAACTTCCAAAGAATCCGTTCGTTGTACATATCTTGGAAATACATTGTGTGCGCAGGGCTAGAAAGCAGGATGAAAAAAGGAACACACGCTTGGAACAGGAGTTGCGCCTATGGCATGTGTCCCCGTCTCCACCCCGCGCGACCTACACCGCACCCGCAGTGCATTTCACCGAAAGCTTGTTGCTAACAATGTAACTACAGTGCTTAGCGCCGTTGTTCCTGTCGAACTGGATGGGGGATCCGCACCTGAAAGTAGACTTTCTGGGAGAAACATTGTTAGCTTGTGCAATGTGCATACCTTAACTTTTTGTCGTCTTTGTTAACCCCCAGCTCTATCTAATGCACTCAAGGGATCCCTTTGAAAGGTTTATGACTGTAGGCTGGAGAGTATTGAACTTGTATATGAGATACGATTACCTGCATTTTCTGTCCATCGGCGAGCGGAAGTTTCCCTCAAGCATGTAGAGTTTCAATTCGTCGATATTATGACCTGTCATATTTAAATGCTGCGCCACTGCCTTCGGCGGATTATTCGCGGTGTGCGCGCGGTGCCCGTCTAATCTACCATTAATTGGTTTCCCAGTTTCGCCGATGTATTGCTTGTGACAGAGTGAACATTCTAATATGTAAATAACGTTTGAACTAGTGGAAGTGAAACTCGATTTTATAAGATGGACATAGTCACTTCCCGTGCTTTTAACTTTATGATCATTTTGAATGTGCTTGGACGTCTTACATCTGGGACGGGAGCAAGTTATTACGCAGGCGGTGCGCCGAGGGTTTACTGTGGCATGTACTAACAGGTTCATAAAATTTCTATTATGCCGGTAACGTAATGAGCAAACAGACTGTTAGTTGTTTCTAACAAATAAAGAACGAGCCCTTGACCCCTTCCCTTTCGTTATTACGGCGGTAGGTGACTCTTGGTATTTCAGGAAACGCTTTTCTAAGGCGATCGTTGCTTGTTAGTATTGCATAGTATTTGCGAAGAATATTATCTATGCTTGGAAGCGCATTGGAGTATTTCATTATGAATGCTAGCGGCTGGTTGGCCTGCGCTTTGGGGGCTCTTTTTTCTAGTGCTGGTGTCCTATCTAGTTTAAGCGCGTCATTGTATGCCTTGTGGAGAGCGTCGTGCGGGTGGTTTCGTTCAGCTAACGTTGCGTTTAAATCGCTTAAGTGGTGAACGTAATCCGCGTCGCTGCTACAAATTTTTCTTATGCGCCTTGCCTGTCCTATAAATATCCCCTGTTTTGAGTGTCGCGGGTGATGACTATTATAATCTAGATATTGCTGGCTATCCTCTGTTACAAGCAATACAACGGCGAAACTGGTCAACCAATTAATGTTAGATTAAACGGGCACCGCGGGGACACCGCGAATAACCTGCCGAAGGCAGTGGCGCAGCATTTTAATATGACAGGTCATAATCTCGACGAATTGAAACTCTACGTGCTTCAGGGAAACTTCCGCTCGCCGAGGGAAAGAAAATGCAGGTAATCGTATCTCATATACAAGTTCAATACTCTCCAGCCTGCATGCATAAACCTTTCAAAGGGAACCCTTGAGTGCATTAGATACAGTGGGGGGTTAACAAAGACGACAAAAAGTTAAGGTACGCACATTGCACAAGCTAACAAAGTTTCTTCCAGAAAGTCTACTTTCAGGTGCGGATCCCCCATCCAGTTCGACGAGAACAACGGCGTTAAGTAGTGCAGTTACATTTTTAGCAACAAGCTTTCGGTGAAATGCACTGCGGGTGCGGTATAGGTGGTGCGGGGTGGAGAGGGGGACACATGCCATAGGCGCAACTCCTGTTCCGAGCGTGTGTTCCCTTTTTCATCCTGCTTTCTAGCCCTGCGCACACAATGTATTTCCAAGATATGTACAACGAGCGGATTCTTTGGAAGCTTTCGCCTTTGCCATTTATATTAGTCACGCTAACACCTGTCACCCAACTTCCCCTACACCCTACCCACCCCTCTTTTTTTTCTTTTTTTGTTATTGTTCGCACGTGCTGCTCTTCTTGTCCTTCTCTTTCTGAGGACGGGGGAGAGTGTGCAATGGCGTACATAAACGTACGCTAGAGATGGCAAGTCCACTTGTCGAAACGTTGGCTCCTGCGACATTCCCTGTTCTCAATCGTATTTGGCGATCTGTTCATGCTTGACTGGAGGAATACAACAGATAATAAAAGGCTAAATAATAGCAATAGCTGCAGGATACGATTATTATTTTTTTACAGCATATTACCAAAAGTTTTTGACGGAGCTTGACATTGCCAAGGCGCCGTTCTGCAAAGCAGTGCACATAGCAACTAAGCATAAACCAACGCGTAACGCAGTTCTCAACGAATTCGCTCTTCGACACTGTCTTAGTCAAATTTTCCGCAACGTGCAGAAGTAAGGTTGCCAACATTCCGGCCGGATGCGCAGTCTCGCGAAGCTCTGCACCTGAACGAGTCCTATATTATCAGAGCATAACATCGTGTATTTCGTTTCCTGCGAGTCTCGCCGAGCGATGAATGTGATTGATCGATTTGTGGGGTCTAACGTCCTAAAACCCCGATATGATTATGAGAGAATCCGTAGTGTAGGGCAGCGGAAATTTCGACCGCACAGCACACGCGCCCCAACCTGAAAGCCATGCACCACCTATGATACTCTTACCAGAGCCATTGGAGGTGTACGTACATTCGGCAGGGAACGTTATTACAGTGGGTGTCGGGAAATAGGAGGGGGCTACAACGTCCCCTCCTTTTCATCGGTGCGCCATTGCCTCGAATTACGTGACCAAAGACCAAATGAGTTCTCCGCCTCGTGAATCACCTGCCGCAGAATTTTTATTTTGTTTTTGAAAGCCTTTACATACCACGGTATAGCGTCAACAGTTTTGCTGGCCGAGCGCGTTCACTCTCTTTTCGTAGCGACGGGCGAGTTGCAAGCTAAACAGCTAGGGAGGAGGGGTTGAAAAACGGTCGAGAAGGTACGCCAGCGCGTCATTACGTTGAGCATTTTTTTCTTCTTCTGATTATTTTTTTAACGTGCTTGAGCATCCACAATAACGGCAGGCGGGCCACCAGAGTCGCTTCAGAAACTTGATGGTGCCCCACATGCGATAGCGGTGTGCGCGCCTGTTGACGCGGTTTGACGAAAGAAGAACAGGAGCTTAGCTGCTGTACATTGGGGAACCACAGCGCGAATTCCGTGGTGCGTGCAATGCTCTAGTGTTTGGGTGACATCTCCACAGAAGCCTACACGACGGATTGATTGGAAGCGTTCGTTTTCTGGCGATATTCAAAAAGTGTTGCAGGACCCTTTTAATAATAGGGATTGTAATAAAAGAAACCAAGGAGATGTTCACCTGTCTGGAAAAGAGCGGCTGAGAATGTCAGCCGGGGCGTTATCACAGCCGCTGATGTGTCGAATGCCCGTGGTGAATTCAAAGAGGGAGGAATGTTTCCAGCAGCTTACAGAACCGTGGTCAACGTTGTTGGTTTTGCGGACAGCTATGTCTGGCTCTGCTGCTATGATCCCATCTCACACGTGCCCCAATTGCTTCTTTTTTTTTTTTTTTTTGAAGGGGGGGGGGAGGATAGAGGAGGTGAAAGAGGGGATAGGAGTGCTGGTTCAGTTCTGGGTGTCCATGATCAGTTTAACGGTCTGCATTTTCGATCTTGTGTTTACGAAGAACACGTGCGACAGACCGGCACGCAATGGCATATATTAAGAGAGCCTTCAAAAGACGTTCCTCCACTAATACACACAGTTTAATTCTTAGAAATTTCGAAGGCTAGGAAGGTGCATTAGTGACGCTTCGCTCAGTTTCAATAGCGGAGAAAACCTTTTATTAGATATGCACGTGTGATTATTGCTACCATTATCCTTGCGCACGTGCTCTCGGTACCTTGCTTTTGCATATATGATCTGGCATTTGCGGACCAATAAACAGCGTGAGTTTGCGCTCGTGCTCGTTCGCTCTTTTGCGTTCGCGTGCTTTTGCGCTTCCATTTAGTCATAAATATGAGCAACACACTAGGCCGACAACGAGTTTTACTTGGGAGATTTTGAGTTGATCAAGGTTGAAGAACTGGCTTTTCGTAAAATTCAATAGTCATTCCTGGAGGGAACACAGCAGCTGGAAGCGTACGTGGAAACGTCGAAATCGAGAAATCGGAGTGGCGCCCTCGGTCCTATTCCTTCCAAAAACGGCGTCAGCTCATCTGCCCCGAGCACTCGATTACTGCTCGAGGTTAAAAGCGAAAATCAACTCGGTAATCTTAGACAATAAATGAACGTAACAAGTGAGCAACAGTTGTTGCTACAAGTTGCGGCCATGAAACTCTCTGCACCGCATATAGTGTCGGCAGCATGCAGAGATCACGATGTCAAGCCGTCTCCTCGGCGCCTATACAGGGAGTTTCGGCGACCGTTTTCGAAGCGAAGATTCGTTTATTGGCGCGCAGAAAGCGGTGATAGACTCCAACACATCTAAGTAGCTGATCTAGCCGAACTTAATACTCTCACTTAGTGTCCTTTAAAGGCGACTATACTGTTCTTTGTGCTCTTGCAAAACTCGACATCGTCTCTGTGCGGCGACGTTTAACTAGAGATTGTTCTTTCATTTGTCGCCGTTCTACTCGTAGTATATATTCGAATCTCAATCGAGCAATGTTGTTGGGTTCCCGCCCTCAGTTCTGCGGTCGGTAAGTGGGACGCTGGCCAGGAAAATGAGGAAACCACGTGTTCGGACACCAGGTGAGACAAGGAAGATTGAGGTGATGCCGTATTTCCACAACACGTCCCACCGACTGAAACGAATGTCCCAAAAGTTCGGTGTGGACCCGGCGTTTTCAGACCCCCGAAAGCTTTCTGGCCTTTGTGCACGCATCTCAGGAGGTGGGTGCAAATCTGCCTGCAAAACTAATCACCGCACTGTATATAGCGAGTGCAGCACAGGGGTATTTTTATTCCATCCCCACTTCGTGCGGTAATGTTTAGATTGGCCAGATGGGTCAGTGCTTAAACGAACGTTTAAAAGAACATGCTTGCGATGCTAGTTCGGGCACAGAGAGTAATCTGTTGCTCTACATGTTAAAAAAAATCACAGCATATTCACGGGGTGAATGATGATGAGTGGGGCGAAGCTCCGGAAGGAATCATCGGTAAACCGTGAAACTCTTCCGTGGAATTCGCCCCACAATTAAATGTGAAACACTTGAATAAATGTCATCAAACTATTATAACATCTCGCATCTTTCATCATCAACTACAAGTACCGCCATCTAGTTTTATAACATCTCGCGCATGCTACGAATCCTCACGGTTCAACTATGCACAATGCACAAGTGAAATCTCCCACCGGCACTTCATTGCAAGTCAAGATGCAGTGCAGATATATATATATATATATATATATATATATATATATATATATATATATATATATATATATATATATATGGGTTGCCGGTGAACGCTTCTCCAACGCGAGCAGTCGGTATTTCTCAATCAAGAAACTCGCTAGGAGACGCTGCCTGCGCCAACGTTGTCTCTCGCTGGCGAGCGCGTACCGGGAGCCACGCGCTCGCCCTCGGCGCGTGCGTGCCTCCCGGCAGGCACGCGCTGGTGGCTACCTACTACTAGGGACGCACGACCCACGCCTTAAGGAGCTTCGCCCCTAAAATTGTAATGGTTGCAAGCCTAACTGTTTCGCCAAACCAGCGTTTTGGGCAGAGGAAGGACAAGAATTGCGCACGAACTGATCGAGGCGTATTACATCAAATCGAATGACCAGACCTGCATAAGTGAACCTGCTGTGGTAATCACTGAAAAAAAAAAGTGGCGGTTTTTTATCGGTACCTGACTATCAAGTGGTCTAGTCCTCCGGTTATAGCTTGGGTGGTTGCGCGGGATTTCTGTATAAAAGCTCGTGGTTGCCTCAATGAATTTGGTTGTTAGCCCGCCGAAGATGTGTCTGGTGTGTTCCTTTGTATGTCCGCGTCCTGCATTGCTGGCTTTTAGGGGCGAAGCTCCTTAAGGTTTGGGTCTGTCCGTCCGTTGCAGTAGCGCGTTACCTACTAGGAACGCGCTACTAGGAGGGCGCGTGTGGGAGGCGCGCCCTCGGCGCGTGCCTCCCGGCGCGCGAGCTCTCTCACTCTTCCATCTGCTGTCTTGTGAGAGAGAGAGAGAGAGGCAGAGAGAGCGAAAGGCGCGCGTTGACTATGGAAACACTCTTTCTTCGATGAACGCGCTACCAGCTCGCAAAGAAGGAGAACGCGCCCTCACCCGCGAGAGACAAGCTTGACGCAGGCAGCGTCTTCTGGCGAGTTTCTTGATTGAAAAATACCGACTGCTCGCGCTGGAGAACCGTTCACCGGCCACCCATATATATATATAGGCACTGGATCTTCACTTTCAATGAAGTGCCGGTGGGAGACTTCACTTGTGCGTAGTTGAACCATAAGGATTCGTAGCGTGCGCGTTAACTAAATTAATCCGGAACTCGGCACGATCTACGATGAACCTTCCGAGCTTCGCCCACTCATCATCATTCACTCCGTGGATATGCTGTGAATTTTTTTGTTGAATTTAATCATGAACCCAAACAGGGGGCGTAGCTCTTCACTGTCCTCTTTCATCTGTCGCTACATGCAGGCACGAGCAGTATCAGCTAGCACGAAACGTCAAGTAAGGAAACTGCAAATGATGAGTCAGTGAAAATCCAGTTCTCTTCGCTTACCGCAAGCTTTGGGCGTCGTTTCTTCGTTCCTCCGGGCTGGACCATCATGTCGACAATGGCGGCAGTTACGCTGCAAAGGAACTTCGTTCTCGTCGTTGTCGCGCCGTTGTTGATATCGTAGCGATGTAGCCGTTGTTGCTGTTCGGTGAAAAAATATGGCCCGCATCCATTACCATGCACTGAACAACAAGTGAATGGGATACTTCTCGAATCGCGTTTAGCAATTTTTATTATTGGCCACAGAGACGGAATGACAGAAGAACGCGTTGACACACACAAATATACCAATTCGATGGAAGATAAAGACAAGTGAAAGAATTCAGCGAAGAAGAAGCAGAAGAAGGTGTTTATAGTGAAGGTGTTATAGTGAAGAATTTAGCGCTAAAGTTGAATGATCATGTTCCATTTCCCTGTGACACAAAGACAGAAATACAAGCGGCATGCTTAATGCTCCTATTTCAATGTCGCTTTTCCGTATTCATTATGTCAAAGCTAGCATGTACGATTCTTTTGGTCAACCTTGACTTTTCTATCTCGAGTGCGTCTTCATCTTGCCTGATTTCAGAAATCTTCGGTTTCGTTAGCTTGGGCACCAAATGCTGTACAAGCGTCTTCTATGGCATTTACGTAACCATACAAAGGTCTTTACAATATGTTCTCTGCTCTCACGTTATGAAATCGTATTTCCTAAGAGGACCTTAAAGGGCCCTTCACCAGGCCACATGACAAATTTCATTCATACAGAGGAGGTTCTTCAGTGCCTCACAGGGAGCGTTCTATCGCTGGAATGTTGAATGTGAAACATTTCTTGGAGAACTTGAATTACTTTGACCGTATCTATCTATCTATCTATCTATCTATCTATCTATCTATCTATCTATCTATCTATCTATCTATCTATCTATCTATCTATCTATCTATCTATCTATCTATCTATCTATCTATTCCCCGCAGGGGCGTCTGCGTGAGGAGACGTTTGGTGTGTGGCGACACCACGGACCCGAGCCAACGGGGGAGCTCCGACCCATCCCACGTGTCGCCGTGCGTGGCTTAGCCGTGTCCGAGGAAAAGGGGATCCTGGTGGTTGAGCCGACACCGGGTGTTTGGACCTTTAAGACCCCCCGAAAGAGGCGACACACCACTTTGGCCCCGGCTTCACGCAGACGGCACACCCACCCTGCAGTAAATCGGCAGTCACCTTTTCCTATCTTGCACTCACACCTTCGCCTTTCCCTCTCTTTTAATCTTTCCTGTCTCCTTGTCTCTTCGATTCACTTCCTTTTTCCTGCTGGCGAGGGTTAACCGTGCGTGCGCAGTCTTCCTTGGCTGGGCACGTATGGTTATAGTAGTTATGCATGGCTAGTGCTTAAAATACACTCCCCGGTTGGGCTCCGAGGTGGGCGGCCAGCATGACTACCGAACACCACACTTTATTTTATGGATAAAACTTCCACTTTTTCGAAAACTGATCGAGTCCGAAAGCGGGTTCGCGCCGAAGTAACTAAGGAATTCACCACCAAGCCTAATAACTTCACAAAGTCTTTTGTTATAACATCGAAAAGTGAAACACAAGTCCAGGATATTAAACCGTTCCCAATCGCCAAAGCCATTAAACAGTGTATTGATGGTGACTACAACGCCAGGAAAATGAGCTCCGGTGACCTCTTGATTGAGGTTCATAACGAGATGCAGAGCAATAACATAAGGAAATTAAACAAAATAGGCTACCATGAAATGTGTGTGACACCGCATAGATCACTGATCTATGCTAAAGGCGTCATCTCTGACAATGAGCTCATAAAATGCACAGACGAAGAGATAACTGAGGCCTTGGCCGACCAAGGGGTGCTCTCGGCTCGCAACATCATTATCAGAAGAGATGGAAAGGAGATTAGAAGAAAACATGTAGTGCTGATGTTCGAAAATACAACACTTCCATATTCAGTGCATGCCGCCTGCCTGCACCTCAGAGTCAGGCCCTATGTGCCGAAACCTCGAAGATGTTTCCGGTGTCAAAGGTACGGACATGGGTCAACGACATGACGAGGCAAACCGACCTGCGTGAAGTGTCGTCTTTCCGAACACAATGATGAGGAGTGCAGAAACGATCTGCACTGCGTCAACTGCGAGGGCTCACACGCTGCGTACTCCCGAACCTGTCCTGTATGGAAAAAATTCACAGCATATCCACGGAGTGAATGATGATGAGTGGGCGAAGCTCGGGAGGTTCATCGTAGATCGTGCCGAGTTCCGGATTAATTTAGTTCACGCGCACGCTACGAATCCTTATGGTTCAACTTCAACTACGCACAAGTGAAATCTCCCACCGGCACTTCATTGCAAGTCAAGATCCAGTGCCTATATATATATATATATATATATATATATATATATATATATATATATATATATATATATATATATATATATATATATATATATATATATATATGGGTGGCCGGTGAACGGTTCTCCAGCGTGAGCAGTCGGTATTTCTCAATCAAGAAACTCGCCAGCCAGAAGACGCTGCCTGCGTCAAGCTTGTCTCTCACGGGTGAGGGCGCGTTCTCCTTCTGTGCGAGCTGGTAGCGCGTTCATCGAAGAAAGAGCGTTTCCATAGTCGACGCGCGCCTTTGGCTCTCTCTGTCTCTCTCTCTCTCTCTCTCACAAGACAGCAGATGGAAGAGTGAGAGAGCTCGCGCGCCTCCTACACGCGCCCTCCTAGTAGCGCGAACGCGCTACTACAACGGACGGACAGACCTAAACCTTAAGGAGCTTCGCCCCTAAAAAGAAAAAGAAATCAACACGCTAAAGACAAATGAGAATATATCGTACATTGAAGCACGAAAACGAGTGGAGTTTGCCCAAGAGGGCACGTATAGCCAAGCGGCACAGAGAGGGGGTGTACCGCAGGTATCCGTCGACACTCAGGTCCAGCTACAGGACCTAGTCTCAGCACTCCAGCCCTCACAAAGGGAGTTGGGAGGTACACAACGTGCACCTTCCGCTCAAGGCCAAAAAGCCTGTACCAGTGCTGGTATCAGCCAGCCAGCGCAGTGCGGAGGCTGTACAGACCTCACTAACAGTGCCAAAGGGAAGGCTTCCCACAAAGAATCCAACACCCCCCCCCCTCCCCCGCTCAGCATATCCAGCGAGGAACACCCTAGCGGTGCTGACTCGATGGCAGTGCGCGCAGCGGACACGGAGGAAACTGGAGAGTTTGCTGCTAGTGGCAAGCCTCCAAAATCACCGGTTACTGCTCCGAACCCCGTTGGCAGGGGCAAAGGGGCTCGACATCCGGTTTGTTGCCTCAGGAAAGGGCACATGATTGATTTGACATCCCATTTTCCTGTCACCAATACTTATATTTCTAGCCACGCAAGCTGAATGAGCAGCCTTTCTTTACATACTTTTCTTTTCTATCATGACATTTGTAGTACGCTGGAATCGTAGGGGTCTCGTACACAACTTGGGTGATATTAAAGACATTATACACGACTTCTCACCTGTAGCAATTTGGCTGCAAAGAACAAATGTAGGTCCAAAAACAAATAATTTCTTAAGAGGTTTTACGATTGTCCGAAAGGACCGCGAGCACGCCAGCCGACTGTCGGGAGGAGTAGCCATAGTGGTACAAGGCGCCACCCCTACCCATGATATCAAATTAAACACGTGTTTGGAAGCTGTAGCTGTTACTGTTTTGTCCCACAAAAGCATCTCTATTTGTTCTGTCTTTATTTCACCCCATGAACACGTAACTCCTCAGACCTCGAGGAATTAACAGCACAGCTGCCAGAACCATTTCTTTTAGTTGGTGATTTTAACGCTCATTGCACCCTATGAGGTAGCGAGAAAATCGACCAGAAGGGGGCAAGTCATTGAAGACTTTATCCTATCAACCAATATATGTCTGTTAAACTCGGGTTCACCCACGTATTTTTCACCACGCACGCGCAAGTTCACCTGTATTGATTTGGCTTTTTGCTCACCATCTGTTTTTAGTGATTTTACATGGGATGTCCTCGACACCTCATATGGAAGTGGCCATCTGCCTGCCGTCATCAAACTGTCATCCACATTTCCTACTCTAAATAGCAAACCACACCGCTGGAAGTTGCACCATGCTGACTGGCTTCTTTTTACAGATAATGCAAAACTTGAGCACATGCTTACTCCAGAAATGAGCGTAGACGAAATGAGTGAAAAGGGTCACAGAAGTCCTTATAGCAGTGGCAGAAAAATCAATATCTCAATCGTCTTGCATCATGCGGAAAAAGCTAAACCCCTGGTGGACTCCAGAGTGCACGCAGGCAAAGAAACACCAAAATAAGGCATGGGCTGTCCTGAGAAGGTACCCCACGTACACTAATCTCATAAACTTCAAAAAGGCTAAAGCGATCGAGAGCAAGGTACATCCGGTGGCAGGCGGAAAAGTCCTCATGGAAAGACTACATGTCCTCAACCAATAGTTCAGTCACATCCAAGAAGTTATGGGATTGCCTTAGGAAGTTCAGGGTACACTATTCATCATATGCTCTACCCTTACTCACACCTCCAGACGTACAGACAACACTACAGGAACAAGCTGTTATACTAGGTGAACACTTTCATAATATTTCCAGCTCGGCGAACTACTCTGATGCATTCATTAAGTACAAACAGTCTGCAGAGAGCAAAGATTGCCTATTGCAAGCTCGTCAAATGAACCTTAAAATGCTGTCTTAACACTTCAAGAATTAAACAGAGTACTTTCAGCTGGGAAAAAAACCGCGGTTGGCCAAGACCGCATTCATTTTTCAATGCTGGCTCACCTCTCACCTGGATCAGTAAAAGCTCTGCTATTCTTCTTTAAGAAAATTTGGGATACAGGCACAATACCAAAATCATGAAAAAACGCTATCATAGTACCTTTCTTGAAAGCCGGAAAACCACGCACATCTGCCACTAGCTGCCGGCCCATTGCCCTGACGAGTTGTTTAGCGAAATCCTATGAAAGCGTCGTAAATGCGAGATTAACTTTTACACTAGAAACCCAAAACTTACTGGACATTGACCAGTGTGGTTATAAAAGGAACTACTCTGCAATTGACAACCTTGTCCGGCTAGAACATGAAATAATGAACGCTTTTATACATAAACAACAGTGCCTTACAGTTTTCTTTGACCTCGAAAAGGCATATGATACAGCATGGAGATTTGGCATACTAAGGGATCTAGCGGATCTAGGGATCCGCGGGAAAATGCTCAAAGGTATCGCTGATTTTCTGTCTAACCGAACTTTCCAAGTCCGTCTAGGAACAGCACTTTCACGTGTATTCGTCCAGGAAAACGGCGTACCACAGGGATGCCCACTGAGTACAACGCTCTTTGTGGTGAAAATGAACTCAGTAAACAAAGCAATTCCAGCTTCTATAATGCGCTCATTATATGTCGATGATCTTCAAATTGCATGCAGAGGATGGAACTTAGCGACCTGCGAACGACAGGTTCAAGTCACATTAAATAGAATGACGAAGTGGGCAACCGAAAACGGTTTTCGTTTTTCCACTGAAAAAAAGAAAACTGTCGCAGTGGTTTTTTCTCAGAAAAGAAGCTTATATCCAGACCGTGTCCTGAAGATGCACCAATGCCTCATACCAGTTAAACAGGAACACACGTTTCTTGGCGTCACCTTTGACAAGAAGCTTAATTTTCTAGCACACATAAGCAGTTTGAAAATTAAGGCAAACAAAGCGCTAAATATACTAAATGTCTTGTCACGGAAACGCTGGGGCTCCTATCGCAAATGCATCCTATACACTTATACCGATCTCTAGTACGCAGCAAAATAGAGTACGGATGCGTAGTCTATGGGTCAGCAAGACAGTCATACCTGAGGCGGCTCGACGCAGTACATAATCTAGGGATACGCTTGGCATTTGGCGCCTACCGAACTTCTCCTGTCCCAAGTCTGTATGCAGAATCAAACGAGCCATCCCTGGAACAAAGAAGAATACAGGTCATGGTCACTTATGTCCTTCAAGGTCGATCAACACCAGGACACATATGCCACGATATTGTCACGCACTGTAGCACACGAACACACTACGCAAATAAACCGGATGCTGTCAAACCTCTTATACTTAGGTATGAGGAAAAATGCCACGATTATAACATCCCGAAAGAGGCACTACACGTTGCAGACAAGCCATCCAGAATAGCCCCTTGGTGCGATTTTGCGCAATTCCTAGACCTCTCACTGATACACGTTAAGAAGCAGGACACCCCACACGAACATATAATACAAGAGTTTCGTTTAGTACAAGAAACATACAATACTTACGCAGAATTTTACACGGACGGTTCCAAGATATAGTTACGTGGGGAGCACTGTCGTATCAGGAACATGGGATAGGACTGTCAGACTCCCACAACTTGTCTCTGTGTTTACACCCGAATGTTATGCTTTATGGATGGCATTGCAGCAAGTTTTAAGTGCAAAACACAAAGAAGCAGTCATCTACACTGACTCCCTAAGTGCTCTCAAAGCTTTCAATTTAAGATCTGAGCAAAAAGCTTTCATTGGTGAAATTCTAGGAGCACTGTCACGCATCGACCAAAACCAGTCAATACGCCTTTGCTGGGTCCCTAGTCATAGTGGGATCCTGGGAAATGAAAAGGCGGATCAGTGAGCTGCAAATGCAAGACACCAAACTACATCAAAAATAAAGGTACCCCTGAGAGATGGGCTTCAAGCCATCCACAAAACATTGAGACACAATCGGCAATGTCAATGGAATACACACGAAAATAACAAACTATACCTCATCAAACCGGTACTAGGGGAGTGGAAAAGCTGCTTCCAACAGGAACGTTTCATTGAGGTAGTGCTAGCCAGACTTCGGGCACACGCGGCTCACGCACAATTATTTGCTAAAAAACGAGCCACAACCAAAATGCAATGAATGTCAGGAACCACTTACAGTGCTACATTTCCTTATTATATGTCCACACGTCGAAAGAGCAAGACAGAAACACTTTAAGGATGCCTACGCATTATACTTACCTCTGCACCCCACACTCATTCTCGGAGACAACTCGTTAGTGTCTATTACGGATGTAGTAAATTTCTTAAACGAACTAGGCATTCTCAATAAAATTTAAGTACTGAAACTACTTACCGTTCCAACCGTGAACATTCATGTCATGTTCACGTCTCCCATAGCAATTTCATAGTCTTACTCAATATACATATTTTATGCGCATTTAGTGCGCAAGCTTTTAGGCCCCTATACAGCCCCCAACACCAACCCATTGATCACACCGTCCTGTACACACTACTTCTACCTTCATGCTCCGCGGCCATAGCCGGCGCTTGAGCCGCCGAAGACCATGCACTTATAACCCTGCGTCTGGCGCAGCATAGCCTTAGTCCCTTTTGCGCCAAAAAACCCAACTTAACTATCTATCTATTAGCCGCCTGCGTCTCGGTGCTCTTACGGTCGTCTGGTTCATCTGGTACATACCAAAGTTTAGATGGTAGGGTATAAACGCACGATGAATACGAATGATTGACCTTTACACCCCTAACATGACATACTCGCCGGGTAGGTCATGATTAGCCATACTAAGACCACATGTCGCTCATACCCACAGTGCTTGGCCCATGGCATGCGCCACAGCTGTTTAAAAGCATAGGCAACTTCGTCGCTGTCTGCATCGCATGACACAGACGGTCAAAATTTCGTGGGATTTAGGATTTTTGTGTCAGATTTGTCCATTATTACCACGGATAAATATCTTCGAAACGGCAGGAAACCAGTACTTCAAAAGCCGAGAGTCGCTGCCATTATGGTAGTATTTCCACGTGCCAGTGCTGCGGGTGCGAAAATTGCCTGCTGTTGTGCTGGCCAGCAGCCCGCCACCTCCGATGGGCCAGCCACCGGAAGCGTCGCCTGCTGATTGGTTCGGGACAGGTCGCCGCACGCTTCTTGGCAACTGTGACACGTCACTACGAGGAGCGCCATGAGCCGACCGTACTGTGCGGAACGTCATCCCCTCCATGTTGGAGCTGGGCGCTCAAAAGAAGAGTGCGCAAGTTCAGTGCGAAATTTGAGCTCTTTCCGCGGCGTGTAGCGATGACATTATCGGGAAACGTGATCGTGATCGCGCATTGTAGACAACAAACAAAACGATGAAGCGGATTATGACCATGAAGATTAAGCGGATAAGAAAAAAAAAAAACTGCGGCAGAGGAAGAAAAAGAAATGGGGGGGGGGGGGGGGGGGTATGCATCCTCCGTGCGCGCGTGCAGCCTTTATTTTTTCGAAGCAGTTTAATGCAGTGACATATGACTCATTGGTAGAAAAGCTGACACCCGCCAATAGTCCCAGAGTTCAATTCCGGTGGGGATTTGGATTTTCTTATTTCCGACTACGCGTGATAGCTGCGATTGTGGCGCGTAATACTGCCACCGAGAATGGCTATATCGGAAAGAGCGACCCGTAATAATTTAGATAAAAAAATAAAAATAAAAAATAGAAATAAGGCATAGAAAATAAAAGCTGGCTTTGCTATTGCAAACATCAGGGACCTGCAGAGCAGTGAGGGGTTGGCATGCTTTGTGTTAATTTTTCTTATAGGTCTCTCAACGGGGAACTGCGGCGTTTTTTTTTAACCATAACTTGATATCTCTCATTTCCAATGGCAATGTTAGCCCTGTAACGGGCAGGGTGGTTCAGTTTTCTCAGAAAATTATCAATAATATTAAATAGCCGAATGAACGATGCGTTCAAACCAAAGCCGAAACGGGTATATAGATGCTTCGTGCAGCGTATGCAACGATGTCACAGCCTTTCCGCCGTGAGAAATACGGAGCTGTGCCCAGAAAAATGAATCTGGCGATGTCATCCGACTATTTATTGAGTTATGCCAGCTTTCGTGAACTTAACAGCGACGATTTGAGCGCTGAACTACCACCGTTTCGCCCTTGACCACCCGCGTGTTCGGGCAGGCAGCGTTGAAGGTAATGACGCCACAGCACAGGATGGCCCGCACGGGAATCCGCTAAATATTTGAAAAAATATTTTCAGGGAAACTAAATGACTCCCGACCGCCCGGCTTGACATGTATTAGTAAAGTACCGAGGAGAACATATAATCAATATTTAATATATAATATAACAAATATTTAACTGACATCGACGGACACTGAAACCTTGCCGGACTTGCCCTTGAACTAGCGGAGACGAGTGTATTGACGATACACGGCACGGCGTCCGCTGCCGTATTGTGTCTCGGAGTCCTCTTCGCATTCTTTACTGTCTTCTTCGTCCTCTTCTTCGTATTGCGATAGAGTGCTTCGTACTCTATCGTTCACGATATCACGATGTCACTATCACGTAGGACTATCATTATCAATGTCATGTAGCAGCGAGCTGAGGGCAATGATATGGGTAATGGGTCAAGAGGACGCGCAAGTTTGTGTTACCCTTCTGCGTATCCCGAGACTTGTGTTTGTTTCTTTACCTATGCCCGGTCACGGTGGTCGAGTGGTTATGGCACTCGGCTTCTGATCCGAAGGTCACGGGGGCTGCATTTCGATAGAGACGAAATGTTGAGGCCCGTGTAATGTGCGATGTCAGTGCGCGTTAGAGAACCCCAGGTGGTCGATTTTTTCGGAGCCCTCCACTATACGGCGTCTCTTATGACCACAGCGTGGTTTTGGGATGTAAAACCCCACAAATTAATCAATCTTTACCTCTTTCGCCTTCATTTTCTTTTTCGCTGGCCCGTAACAACTTGGGTTGGAGTTGTCGCTGCAACGTAATCATAAACCCATAAATGCACGCTACGAAAGATCGTGTGTCTATATAGGCTAGTGGCTATGACGCTCGAATTCGGAGCGTTGGTACCCGCGTTCAAATTCCGCCTTGCCCGGGAAGTATATATTGGTTTGTTTTAAAGCGGCGCTCGACGATTCTGTAGATGACAATTAAGTCCAGCACAGCCGGACTTTAAGCGCTCTGCTGTAGAAGCGCAAACCATAGCGGCGTATGGGAGTAACGGCGCAGTCCTTAGGAGAACGGTGCTGTGGGCGATTATTCATAACGGTTTTTCGGATTATTTGGTCGGAAGGTGAAGCTGCATGACTGACCTACCTACCTACTGATTCCCTGACTTAGGGATGCGAGACTACTAATGGTGTAAACCTTTACACAAGGCCGTCGTTGGGCTTTAAGGAGTTCCGAGATAACCAGGGACACCGCAGTCGCACAAGGCTTGCCCAGACGGAGTATGCTGATCCTTAAATACCTCCCTGCCACTCGCCAGGCAATCCTTGTGAGGAAGAAATAATGTTTGGGTGGAGTAGGAGGACATCAAGGTACCCCAAATAATGCAACCGCTTCCACCCCATCTATGGGGAGGTGGTATGAACAAAGATAACTTGCGGTAATGTTTCCCACAATAGATAAAGCTCGTCTTTTATACATCCACGTTGGTTGTTGCCTGTTTGCCAGCGTCTCAGCAGCGCAGCAATGGCGGGTCAGCGTGCCACGTGCATGCGCTGTTTCAAGGACGAACAAAGTTAAGGAGTTGGAATAGTACACCGGAAATGCTTTCTGAATTATTTAGCATCCTAATTAGGGAATAATTATCTTGTTCATAAGGTAATCGTTTATTTTCTTGTAATGGATTAGGCGTTTTATTTTATTTTATTTATTTCTTTCTGTATGTAGTTACAGAAATCGAAGCAAAAGCAAAGGGCTACAGACCTTGACGGAGGCTTTTGCTCCGGAGTACAGCTTGCCACAAATACATTTCCTACAAAATTACGCACAATTAGCCAATGACGCTTTCTACCACGACTCATAATTACCTAAGTTTTAACTATACATGGATGCCATCACAGATATGTAAAGATGCAGACAGACAATAATGGAACACAAAGGGGTCGTAAGAGCAATATATAAAAAAGGGTGAAGCAAGGAACAAATTTGCAGACATATTCCCAGGTAGCGAAAACAAAAGAAGACAAGAAATAATAACACAAAGTATAAAATTGCTCTAAAAGATATTAGAACGTACTAAATAGATGAACTAGAAGACAAAGGTAACACATGAAAATAGTGATTCATCCAGAACTTAAGAATTATCCATATTCAATGCAATTACCAATGCGTCCGTGATGATGTAATCTATATATATAGTACACATGTTCGCGTGCCCTGAACGACATCCTACAGCACTAAAAGCCCAAAATGTGCGCCTAATATGCGAAAGAAGAAGTGCGGCAGGAATTGCGGAGCCTTGCCAAGAAAAAAAAATGAAAATGGAAAAAGAAGTTGAATGGAATGGTTAACGAATGTTATTTTTTTGTTATGTGGCAGACAACCTTGTGCGGGCGTCGATTCTTCAGTGTTCAGTACCGAGCAGCTGATTTTTCTTTTCTTTTTTGTTGGAAATCATCAATGATTATATAATCGTCAGCTCTGGCTTATCTTGAAGACGTCTTTGCATTGCATGGTCACCCGTTTTGAGAGCCACTCACGATTAGCATGCCAGCATTAAGAAATAATATGAACCGCGCCCATTATGTAATGACATTCGGTGCGGCTGAGTCACGCGAAATAAAATGATTTACTTACGGGTACACTATTTATGAATCAAACTTTCAAGTTTACCCACCCACATCTATAGCCCACGCTCACAACGAATGATAAATTAGCTAGAATGCGTCGATGGCCATTGGCGGCAACTCCACAGGCGACGAGTCAGTTGATCGCCCCGATGCCAAACTACTCGCAGACGTCGCTTTCATAAACGGCGCGCGGGTCTTGTGCTCACCGCATTGCTAAACGTCCGCGACACTGAAATTTCATCTCCACCGGCGGGAAACCTGGGGAGATGCGAAGCACGCAGTGATGGACCGGTGTTTCCCGCTGGAACACGTTAATCGCTGCTAATGGGCAATGAGAGACAAAAGAGAGTTTTTGTTTGGACTATATAGTATAGAGGCTACGGTCACCTTGCCTGCGCTGCCGAGCGGCCGCTGCTTGCTGGGCACGTACAGCTTTATCGGCCCTGCGTCGGCGTTGTCTCCGCAGGCGAGAGCGCGTTCTGGCCCGAAACGTTCATCACGTGCTGCACCAGAAGCGGCCACCACAAAAGGAGCTCGAATTGACTGAAGTCACCAGTTGAGGAGTGGCGCATGACGCTAATAAAAGCGTAAGTGTAAAAATGCAGCACTTCATTGCCTCTTAAGCACGGCAAAAAAGAAATACCGCAGGCATAGAGCGATCACTGGACGGTTGTGCGGTGTGAAAGCGCAGTTTTGAAATGAAAGAGGGAGAACTGCCCCCGACGGGCAAGTCAGGAAGATCGAGGTGGCAAGAGAAGCCTATCCGCGCATGGAGACCGGCAAGTCATTTTACTCATAGAAAGTAAAAGGTGAAGCCGCACGGGCCGATGTGAATATGTTCGTGTCAGTGCCCGTGTGACATTTGCAGGAGTCGAGGTCGTACCGGGAAGGGATGGGAGGGGAGAGGTTAGACTGTAGCAAGTGCGCTGTCGCGATGTCTCTGCTTTGCTTGCCGGGGAGCCAATGTAACGCAGAAGGTGGTGGGAAGTACAGGAACCTGGTGCATGCGTAACGAGTCAGGCAGCGATGGATGGGTGGATATTATGGATGGACGGATGTTGTGGTCGTGGTTGGGTTGTTATGAGCGTCTATTTCATAACGGGGCGGTGGCGCGTGGGCCACCAAGCTGCACCTCTATTCTTTCCTCTACAGACTCTAGTTGTCTTGAATCGAACAATTACGCCCAAAATTACCTTTGCACATACCTATTTTAACTTTCGGCGTTCCGCTGTGAAATGGGAATGTTTAATGATTCGAGCTATCTTGCATTTCTATGTGCTCCATAGCTTTCCTCCACGAATACTCTACATGTTCAGCCTTTCCGCGCTATCCCGTGCTATTCCTGAAACCCATGGCCTCCTACAGGGTCGTGTCCCCAAATACAGCTGGGTGGATATCCGCACGTTCAATCAAAACATGATTTGCGTTTTCCTATCTTTTCCACAGCACGTACATTTATCCCCTTTATTGCATTCTGCTCCGCAACTTCGTGTTCTAAGGCACCCTAACCTTCCTTCAAAAAATGCCGCCCGCATCTTCCCACGGGGGGAACTCGACTAAATGCGTCGCAGAGTGATGGAGGTATTGCGTGAATGTTGCGCAATTGGGTATGGATTGGGAATGCTTAATTGTTATTTCGTCTTTCTTATTGATGCGAGTCAAGCGAAAGCCAAGTAAAGACGCCCATGACTGAATTCCGAACGCGCGCTCCGCCGCTTATATACACACCGCCCGCGTTCGAGGGAGAGTTGTACGGGGGAGAGGTCCGCACCCCCCCCCCCCCCCCCCTGCGCATGCTCGGCTTACTGAACGCCCGGTGGGCCGGCACGAGACGAGCCGAGCATGCGCAGTGGGGGTGTGGACGGCGCCGCCGAAACGCGACATCGTGCGACTAAGAAATGCTCCGCATTTAAAACTGAAGCGCTTCGCTTTGAGTTATCATAAAAATTCTCTCCCTAGATTGCGTGTTTGCTTTTTCTGTGTTTGAGCAATGCCGGTTTATATTCCATTTATGCTGTCCAATCCGACTTCGCCTCTCTGACCTTGTTCGTCACACCCTTTGGTACCCCATCGGCTTCATTTTTGGCTGGATACTTGCTCGTAAGCCTCCTAGTTTTCTTCCTCCGTTCTCATTCAACGTTCTACCTGTACAAATATACGAATACTTTTGCTGCCAATCTACTCTGTTTCATATCCCTTTATCGCTGTTCGTACTTCATTTCACTTTAAGCTGCCCTTCCCTCAAAGTCAGATCACCCCATATATCCCCCTTAAGAAATTCATTTGTGGTCTTCCCATGGCCGCTCAATGCAAGACTTCCTAGCATCCTTTAATTCACGTCCAGTGCTGATTGAACCTGACATCCCAGTGAGTTTCCGAATGTATGTCCTGGCACCATCGCAGGTTTTCACAAACCGCGTATTACCTCATACCTGTTAGCTGAAAACGATGGAGAACAGGAAATGTCACTGGAGCCAACGTTTCGAGAAGTGGACTTGTCTTCATTAGGACGGCAAGTCCACTTGTCGAAACGTTGGCTGCTGCGACGTTCCCTCTTCTCCATCGTTTCTAGCGATCTATTCACCGATTGAAGCCTCCGTCGTCCCCTGAGCTTCTCTTCTAGATTGGATCTTGTACCTGTTGTAACACCACAGCACTCTATGCTTCATTATTGCAGGATTCCACTTTCCTTTAGCTGCTATGGCTTTTTCCTGTACTTCTATGTATCTATTCCCATCCTATGTCCACATCCCCAAATATTTGTACTCTCGTACTCTGAGTACCTCCACGCCCCGCATTGATGTTTTCTGATCGTTGCGTCAGTGAACAGCAAGAAACCGCGTTTTGTCGCACTAAATTTTAGTGCCGAGGTTTCACCGTCCTGACCGCTTACACCAACCAGACACTGCAGATGCGGTGGGGTGTCTGCGAATAGCGCAATATCGTCCGCTTAAAAACAACCCAGGGTGCCTTTGTTCTACCACTTGTACACTGAAGGATCAACCATTAGGTTGATACTTGAGTGTAGTAATTCACACTGTGGGGAAACGCAAGTGTCACAGATTTTAAGTATAGTGTACAAAAGAGGCGCAGCCTTTGCGGTTGCGGTTTGACCGAAGTGGCGCTGCCGATGTATTAACCCCGATCCACAGAATAAGAAAGCTTCAATCCCCTATTGTTAATAGAGGTCAGTGTATACAGTTTTATATCCGGTGGGATCTCCCGAGTTGCGGTGATTATTTGCGTTTGTTACTGTGCGCTAAGCTTTCGGATATGCAGCAAGTGTGGGTTTTGAAAACTCGACCAGTACTGTAGAATATTGCCGTTTCTGAGCCAATGGAAGTGTCCTGCGCGAGAAATAGAGTATTTACTGCTTATGCCGGCCATTATACTGTTTGAACCAAGAGGAATGGTTAGCATCACCACCGACATTTACTTGTCGCATATTTTTCTGCGGTGCAGCCTCTCGTTAGTTGAAAGCATGGATGGTCGCGCGGTAGCAGCAGTGGCAGGCACCACTTGCAAGTACCATCTCAAAGGCTTGGCTGAAATAGTCAGGGCTGCTGTACAACAGCAGACTCAAAGCGCCAATAAATGTGTTGCTTTCGAAGGCAAGCCGTAGAAGCCGGAAACTCGATCACTAAAAAATTTTGGTGGGAGCGAAATCTTTCAGTATATTTAGTTGTGTTATGTGTCAGTAGTTGCAAAGAACTGCTCTTGCTTTGCTTTTGTGGGAGCACATAGCGCACACTTTAGAAGCGAACAGGAGCTCCTCCTTGACAGCGCGCGAATGAGAGCCGCAACCACGGAGCAAGAAATACTTCTTTCTCCGTGGCCGCAACACAGCGTCCTCAGGCGAGGGTGGTCGCGTAACTCATTAGTGCCCAGGCAGAGGACCGACGTTGTAGATGTAGATGTAAACCATGTAGGATGGCGCACACCCATTCTGGTTGATTGGCCAAGAGTCGGGTAGAAGGAAAAATATAAAGGTCCCTACAATCGCTCAATAATGTTAAGTTAGAACATGTTAAAGAAATTAGGGTGTGTTAAGCTGATTGGGAAAAGGCAGGGAAACTATCTGGAACAAACAAGCTGTATCAGATTAATTATAGTAATAAAAGCAATGCAAAATAAATACGACAGAATTAATGAAACGGGGACGTCTGTCTCTAAATCTTTTTGAACCATTTAGAGACTCCTGCAAAGCATTGCAAACGCTCCTGTCAGTGTGCCCAAGGGTCAAGGATTGAAAGCAAATTTTGAACACTTAAGTCTATCCTAATAAGGCGAAACACACTAGTTATAGTCATTTTACGGAAATGTGCAAAACGCCTACAAGAAGTAAGTAAATTGTTGTTGTTGTGGACGTGGCCTTTATAATTGGCAGAAAAGGCTCGTGTGCTGTGCGATGTCAGTGCACGTTAAAGAACCACAGGTGGTCGAAATTTCCGGAGCCCTCCACTACGGCGTCTATCATAATTAGAGCTGGTTTTGGGACGTTAAACAACAACAACAACAACAACAACAACAACAACAACAACAACAACAACAACAACAACAACAACAACAACAACAACAACAACAACAACATAATTGGCCGAAATAAGCAAACGTTCTATTTTCCCGTCGACTGCACAAAAGGAACAGTTTGGAAAGATGCCAGACCAGTTCTGTGTAAATAAAAGTTCAGATATGTAATTCTGCATCATGGTCTGGTGATCACAACTTCAATTGCTCTTGTTTGACACATTTCGTTATGCCTGGTTTCCGACCGGGTACAATTACATTTGAACGCTTCTTTGTCTCATTCGTACTTCTGAGACACGACCCAAACGGTGAACCCTTAGCGGCACTGCCCTGTTGCAATGCTTCGTTGTTACCAGGGAAATGCTCTGGCGCATTGTATTGCGCAGCCTTAAAGGGCCCCTAAGCCACCCCCGGCATTTTTTTGAACATTTCAAGTTAACATGCGCATCAAGTTGAGAATGCCGTCACGATGAACGATATCAAATGCGGCAACGCTACGCGCCGCGGCCACGCGCCAAACTCGAAAAACAATCCCGTGCGTCTGGCCACCCATTTCCGGCATAGCAAAGTTAGCCGCGACCACATTGCAGCTTTTGGCGACGTCAGAAGAGTCCGAGCCCCGCTGATTGGTCGAAGGAGAATTCGACTTCCGGTTAGTCTGCTAGCAAATTCACGCGCTCCCTGCCTGTTTGCTTTTCCTCGACGCGTGGTGTTCGCGTGCGCACGCTTGTGAATTGGTAATTGCGCTACGCTACACAAGTGCCAAATCGCTCGCGTTCCAACAAAGCCGTACACAGCTGTCCGTTCAGCCGCGTGCACAGCACCAACAAAACACTTGCGCGAACGCGGGAGCGCGGCGGAGGGGGCATAGGCTCGTCAACCGGAAGTGGACAGTCTTTCGAACTCTGCGTCATCGGCGATGTATGTAACGTGACATGCGTAAGAGCACTCGGCGAGGAGGTGGCACCGGCAAGCCGCCGGTGCGGCGCAGGAGAGAGCGAAACAAGCAAGAGCCGCGTTTTAATAATCAAACGCGTGTAACTCCGCTATTTCGGCACCATTTAGAAAAATTCTTGCGGCTGTGTGTTCGTTGCCGACACCGACACAAGAGCAACACCACAACTAAATTTTGACCTCTGGGGGGTTTAGGGGCCCTTTAAGCCTTAGATGTGAGGAAGCGGAGTGCATGGTATACGCTTTCGTCGAGATATGTGGCCTATTGTCAAGATCTTTTGCATGCAGCTTCCCAACCGATTTTCATTTAATGACTGCCCCCAAGCAAACTAAGGAAAGAAAGTCGGGCGCATAAGAAACTCGGCGCAGTAGCACCCTAAGCCTGCGCTGGTAGCCCTACCCAAACCTCGGCCCATCCCTCACAGTGGTTGTGATCCACGGTGTTCACGCGAAGAGAAAGAAGAACAAGAAGAAGAAGACGAAGAAGGGCTGTTGGGTCTCCGCCTCGTCTGAAGCAATAGCAGTCATGAAAGGCGTGTCCTCTGATGACGTTCACTCGAAGAGAACGACTCGGGAGGCCGACGTCACTGTCAAGACCCCTAAGTCGCGCCACCGAGAGGTCTCCAGAGCCGGTGAAGAACGCACTGCGTCAAAAACGGCGGCCGCAACTGCGACCAAGAGGTCAAAGAAGAAATCCAAGAAGGACAGGAGGCCCGACCCTCACACTTCGAGCAAAACGTTTGAGCCCGTAGGAGTCGCAGGCGCCGGCATACAATCTGCAGCTGCTACCATCGGATCGACAACGCATCCAATTCAGGAACTAGGCAAGCACGCGGATCCCCCCTCTGGTATCGTTTGCCCTGTGACTTCCCCTGGCCATCATGCTGCCAGCGTTGAGTTGTCCCCTGGCACCGCGCCGAACGAAGCGACCGGAGGTCCTGCGGCTTCTGCGCACAGTTTTGGCTTGCCAACACAGAAAGGGGCAGAGCACCAGTCTGCGGGCGCTGTCTTGTCGGACCGGGTGCCTGACGGTGCAGATTCCATGCGCGGGACCATCGCGGAAGCTACCGGTGTCCAGGCGAGAGACGCGGGCTCACGTCCCTCTAACGCCTTGGCTGCTGCTGTAGAGAGTGCTGAACGAAAGAGTCCCGAAAGCGTAAGTGCCTTCACGGCCAGTCGTCCTGCCGTTACTAGGTCGACCAGGGTGGCATCACTAGAAGGGACTACATTGTCACCGGAAGTACGTATGTAGCAGGAAACGTGCAGGCAGTATTGCAGTTGAAAATGAAGAATGTTGTTTAACCGTAATGTACAGGGTCGTCCCCTCTTAATGCAAACACGGCTCAGCGTGGCCGCTCATCGAAGCTAATCTAGCGCATCCGCACACGGGCGTAGAAGCAGGGTTTCGTTGCGTTTGAAAAGCGCGGGCCACACGGATGCTGTGCATAGCAGAAAGGCAAGGACTCTGGCGTCTTTCGAGCGAAGCGAAACCCCGCTTCCATGCCCCTGCGCACACGTGCTAGATTAGCTTCGATGCGCGGCCACGCCACGAGCGTGGCCACGTTGAGCCGTGTTCGTACCAGGAGTGTGCGACCTTGTACACTCGAAGTGGTACAGAACTAATCGAAGCTGGCTACGGGCTTAGGTGGCGTTCACGTAGGTGACTGAGTGAACACCCTACGAGACGCGCTCGGTCGCGTCAACGAGTGCGACCTCCTGGTTGCCAGCAAGATATTTCGTGCGATTACTGCTCCTTGGCTTCACTTTGTCTCGGTCAGCGCTGTCATTGGACAGACTGGAAGAGCAGCGAGAGGTCAAGCTATCTCAATCGCGGAAAAATATCCTGCTTTGTTACAATGCCACTAAACAAGTGAGATGCATCACCCTCCGTTTACGCTGCCCGAGGGCCTCCTTAAAGGCCACTTGGCTAATTGTATCTGAATCTCACTTGCACCTCAGTCACGGATATTAATCCCTATGTGTTAAAATGGCGCTAAGGACGCAAGAGGCGTGTGGAGCTGCACTTACTGACCCTCAAAACAGCTGTGGGGACAAAGCACATTGCTCCAGTAAACCAGAATGATTGCTAGCCTCGGAGAAAATCTACCCTCTATGTTTCCTGCTCCGTATCTCAGGTGGCCGTCGGTTCCCCCATGGCTGAAATCGAGGCCCTTCTGCGATCCACTAGCCCGGGAACCACGCTGAGCCCCAATCAACGAACTTCTGATGGTACGTCCGCGTAGATGGCGCTTCAGCAAAGCACATGGAACTTGAATGAAGAATGCGTTCTGTACAGTAACCCATTGAAGGAAGAACGGAATGCACGCATTATGATCAGGAAGGAAACGTTTTGACGAACTTGGTTAGGTACATAGCCAATGGATCTGCTATATGGCAGCTGTTGGCGACATACGTTCACCTTTGGCGCCTGTTAATGTTGCTAACGTCCGACGTTACGTGATTTGGAGAGCCTTTTACTTATGATGCTTGCTACCGAATATTCAGGGCTGTCTGTGGTTTGTAGACTTGGCAAAATTTTATCAATATACGCTCGGAACACTTGACCTTACCTTGCCGAATTAATCGTGTCATTTATACAACTGGCCGACGACTCTGTGTTGTTCACCTCCCCGCCACGGTGGTCTAGTGGCTATGACACTCGGTTGCTGCTCCGATGATCGCGGGAACCGCGGCGGTTCCATTTAGATGGAGGTGATATGCTGAGGCCCGTGAAGCGTGCGATGTCAGCGCCCGTTAAAGAACCACAGGTGGTGGAAATTTTCGGAGCCCTCCACTATGGCGTGTCGCATATTTATATTCCGGTTTCGGGACACAAAACCCCAGAAATTATTATTACCGCCTGTATTATTCACTAAAGATGCTGGCGATGAACGTCAATCACTTCTGAGCTCTTAACTCCAAGGCATTCTCTGCTGTCGCGGTCGGTCATTGTAACAACACTTGCTGGGGGTTTGCGTGTCAGAACGGCAACGTGATTATAAGGCACTCCGTAGTTGAGTGTTCTAGAGGTTCTGACCACCTTGGGTTCATTTAACGTGCAACGATGCACGGGTCTCTAGTGTTCGCGCCTCCATTAATCATGGCGGCCACGTTAGAGTTCATGTCTTTCGGTCGAGAAGCCAAGCGCCCCGTTAACAAAACTACCATGGCGGGCTACTTAAAAGAGCCGGCATCTTAAAAGGAAAAAAAAAAGATGTTGTTATTTTTCTATATGTCACGTATCAAGCCACTAACAGAAGTGAACCAGTATCTCTCTGGGGATTGAAAGCACCAATAACTTCGACAGGAGCCCTAACATATCTAACATACGTAGCGTATCGTTTAGGAAATGTCGCCTTGTCCAACATAAACTGCAACACGCACCACCGAGTTGTAGGTTAACGGATTCTACACATCACTTATGCTTGTCCAAGACTAGGGCACACCCGTAATGGGCGAGATCCCTGTGCACAAACTAACATTGACGCTCAGGAAACGGTACAACGTAACGCTGTAAAAGTTCTCCTATTTCTCATAGCGCTCGGTTGACCCTCCCACATGCCCAATGCCACAGCCTAATGTTCAAATATTGCGCTTACGGAGAAGAGTGCTAAGGCAACCATCTCTTAACTGTAAAACAATCCTTCCTTCGTAAGTCTTGTAAAGGCGCTAATGGTGGCATCTTCAGGCTGACGCAGTACATTCAAGACCCGGGTTAGCTTTCCCAGTGTACTCTCACATCGTCCTACCACAACGGACAGGAAGAGCCTGTATCTGACTGTAACTAGCGCTGATTGCACTGAATGCGCTTGTCCTTAATAGTAGCGCTGTTGTGGTATTAAAGGGATCGTAGCACTCGGGCATATTTTTTTTCGGTGCAGTGAAAATGCGAAGTATGTTGTTACACTGACGGAAACGAGAGTGCCTGTACCCCAGAAAAAGTGAATAAGATCTTTAACTGGCCCAGCAAGTCGCGTAAAAATAACCAATGACACCGTCCTTGGCGATGTGTGTCCAAATCTAAGTGTAAAAGATAATAAAGAAAAACCGCGCAGGTACACTTATGTTGCTTAATTTGCTTAACCATTGCTTCTGCCTCACATCTGGTAGCATTTCTTTGCGACAGAGAGCACCCTTTTTTCCCATGCAGCCGTACTTTGAAGCCCGCAGCACCCATTCTTTATTTATTCGGCGACCTGTCTAGCTTTGGCATAGTACTTTATCTGACCGATGGCGTGCCGTAAATGACTATTACGCGGTAATGTTATAATGACGACGAGAGAAAATTAATCATGCAAAACACAGCAACCAGTGTCGCCTACCTCCCTACTTAAGCCGAAAAGGAGACCACAACGGTCAAGTAATACTGTTTTAGGTATTTTCACCCACATTCCGGCGGAAGTGCTACAATTGGGCTATTTAATATGGTACGCTTTCTATTGCGATAGCAAACAGGAAAGCGGCGAAGGGCGGTGGGCAGCCACTTTAAGTTCCGTTAAAGTGGCATTACCCTGCGCTCACGGTAGCTCATTTGCATGAAACACAGAACGCCCGTTCTTCATTTGGCTATTCCAAACGCGCTACAGCAGAGTGACACAAAGAAACGAAAATGTGCCTGATCCCATTGTCATAGTAAGCGTATACACGAAAGTGAAACCTGTCTTCGCGAAGTTGTGGAATGCATAAGCAGCAATCTGGCGATCGAAGGGCTGGAGATGGCTTCGGTACTGTGAACACGTTACATGTAGACATCAGTGGAACCTCGACTGAAACTGAATTGCACGCGCCGCAAACGAGACACCTTGCAAGAGAAACCGAACGGGTTGTCATCGGATTGTTTGTGAGAGAGAGAGAGAGAGAATTAACTTTATTAAAGGACCTGAAGGGGCATGGGTACCCATT
>CM023484.1:1279720-1376070 GCA_013339685.2 Hyalomma asiaticum
ACGCCCGAGCGCAGGCATCGGCAAAACATAACGGGTAGTTGTGTAGGCGGAACGCACCAAAGTTGTTGGCCTCCGTAGCAAGCCGGACGCCCCGTCAGAGCAGGGTGACGGCCAATGAATGGGCTGCTCGTAGATGCGTCCAACGATAGCCTCCTTTTTTCGGAATCCAGCGGCAGGTTTGAACGGTGCGCGACGTCCGTCGATCACGCCGAATATCGTTTACGGATCGTTACCGTAACTTGCGCCTTCCCGCGACCGAGTTACTCGCCCGAAAGACGGTCGAAATTTCAGCAAAACACCGTGGCGATGGTGCACACGGAGTGCACGTGATCGCTGAAAAATCTGACTCGAAAGGAGCGACAGCTGTTCAAGCGGTGTGAGTAAGTTTACTATGACGTAGCTTCGTTCCCCCGTGACAGAAACAAGAGACTCTATCGCGTGCAAGAAGCGAAATATGAATGTATACGCACCGAAAAGTGAACCGCACCGCCTGCGGTGCCCGCCATTTCGCCGTTTACGCGTGTTTCGTTGCTAAGCGCATGGTTGCCGGGCGGTATTTGAGACTACGCCGGAACTATCCCCATGTTTAGAAAGAGCCGCCGAATGTTCATAAACATTTACAGGCACTGCATGTTTGAAAGGCGCGGTGCATTTGTTGATCATTGCACGTAAGCGAATGAATAAGCTTTCAGCTTTGCAAAACATGAGTTCTTGATAGGCTGTCGACGCTGTGGAGGTGAGCATCACGATGCGAGCGATGTTCGGCTATTCCGGCTGCTATGCAAGTTCCACGTGCCTGTTGCGAATAGAAGCAACTAATTCTATCATAAAAAAATGACAACCTGAAAATTGCTATGCATTTGTTATATCAATATGTTAGATAGGTTACAATATAGCTTATAATACAGCATTTGCCGTCTCCGGCATGGTCTAGTGGTTAGGATACCTGGCTCTCACCCAGGAGGCCCGGGTTCGATTCCCGGTGTCGGAACAGTTTTTTTTTCTAAACTTAAATTTTGTTTTTCTCAAACAAGTACACGATATTTAATTTGAAATCTCTGTTTCAAGTCGTTACATGTACTCGGTGAAACCAACCACGCAAACATTGTTCCTTTAACGTTTACATTCTGCTGAGGTTCGAATGTATTCAAATGACGCACTCCATAAGGACTCCACAAAGTGCACGTTTCTGCCTATTTCATGATGCCAGCCACATCATTCGCTGTCTGAATTCACAGTTAATGAAATGACCAACTTCACAAGTATGAGCTTTCTTCACGGCCCAAGTGCTTCGAGTGAGAAAATTGAAACACCTAACTGGCTGGAAACTTCGTTCTACGAAACATCAAACTCACCCAATAACTTAATAATCAATCGTGCGCGTAATATAACGAAAGAAATAGGCATCAGGAAAGCCGACAACCCGTCGTTTGCCTGACGGAGTTCTACGTTGCTGAGCACGAACGAAGAAGCGGGTTAGACTAAACGTTTGCGTACTTGGATTGAAGTGCACGGTCGACAATCTCAGGCGGGCATGTGTAATCCCAAGTCCACCGCAAGGACGTGTCCCATAACCACATGGATCTGTCTTAGATTCTTTTTAAATGCGAAGCATTTCTTAGCGAACTTCGGCGAGTTGAGCGTATCTATCTATCTATCTATCTATCTATCTATCTATCTATCTATCTATCTATCTATCTATCTATCTACTATCTATCTATCCGCCTACGATTTTGTGCTCTCCTGGCCGTTTCGCTAATCGGATGTTTACGAAAATTGGTATGGCAGAACATGACTGCCTCACGAACATAAATGGCAGGTCCTAACATGAAAATCATGATATGCATGTCATGGGCGACATGATTTACATGCCGCGCGTTTCGTTAACGAGATGTATACGAAAATTTGCATGTCACAAGATGACTGCATCATGAACGTAAATGACAGGTCATAACATGAGAATCATGACATGCATGTCATGAGCCACATGATTTAGACCCTACTGTCTTGGTGCTCTCTTGGCCGTTTCGTTAGTGGGATGTGTAGGAAAATTGGTATGCAACAATATGACTGCATGACGAACATAATGACAGGTCATAACATGAAAAGCATAGCATGCATGTCATGGGCGGCATGATTTTCATGCCAGGCGTTTCATTAATGGTATGTATACCAAAATTGCTATGGCACAACGCGACAGCACGACGAACGTAAATGACAGGTCACAACATTAGAATCATGACACGCGGGTCGTCACCGGCATGATTTACATGCCATGGTCCTGGCGCTATACTGCCGTTTCGTTAATGGGATGTATGGGCTCCGTCTACTGATCAGAGGGCGCTACGTGAGGCGCACAGCGACGCGCGCGTTTCTTCGCTGCTTTCCGGACGTGTGCGAACCACGCGAACGCTCGCGGCGTCGCCCTTTGGAACAGTTTGCCGCAGGTTTGGTGGGCGCGTCTCAAGGGAAATAAAACGAAAGTGGGACGGGCGGTCGCTGCTGCTATAGAGTTGGAGACGCGCATTGCGTTCCCGTATTTTCCTGTCGCAGTCTGCCCAATTTTGCTGCTTCTCTCCGCCAGGCAGTGCATTCTGGCGCTGATGTCGCACATGGAAAACTCGACTGCACGGAGCCTATACGAAAATTGGTGTGGCACAACGTGACTGCATACGATCATAAATGACAGGTCATAACATGAAAATCGTGACATGCATGTCTGAGTGGCATGATCTACATGCCACTCGTTTCCTTAAAGGGGTATGCCAAAATTGCTATGTCACAACACGACTGCATGACGAACGTAAATGACAAGTCATAACGTTAGAATCATGACATGCGTGTATGAGCGGCATGGTTACATGCCACAGTCATGGTGCTCTTGTGGCCGTTTCGCTAACTTCTTGTGCACCAAACTCGGTATAGCGAGACAACAATGCGAATCCATTTTACGTTGCTGATGCGTGCTTCGCATTTCCTGATTCCCATTGCACGTGGGATCTGCCAATATTTTTCTCTCTCTATCTGCTCTTATTATCTCGACGGAACCGCCGTATAAATTGCATGTAGACGAAACAACTATGTTTCTCTTTGTTTTAAACATTACTTGTGTCGTGCGTGCGCGTTTTGTGTGTGTGCTATGTGTGATAGCGTGTGCGTTAGCCAAGCACTCTCAATCAGGGCGCAGTGATAGCCAGATTATACCATTTTACGTTTAACGTAACGAGATATTTCGGACACGCATTTAAGAAAGCAAATATATTCCGGAATACACATACAGAGGTTGTAGATAGAACAATATACATATTGCAATATCCTCTTTGTTATTTTTGTTATTATCATCTTCGGGGTCGCTGACACCCCGGAACATTTGTCTTTTTTTTTTTTGGCAAAGTTATGCCAATTGGCACATTCTAGAGGGGGTCTGTGTGTTCTAATCGCCACCTTAATTTTTTAATGTATGCCCCATTAGAAGAGACCCTATTGCTAAGCGACTTTTAGTGTGTGTAAGCAGGGGTTTATCCAGGAATATTCCCTTCTTTCTTTTTTCTTTTTGGCGGGGGGGGGGGGGGGAGGTGGGCGCTATCCTTGACGTAACCATTATGCAAGGATGATGTGGATACCAAGTAATTGGTATCTGGAAAATTGGAAATTTAAGGCCGCGGGGGGGGGGGGGGGGGGATGTTGGAGGGTGTGTAGAAATTCCTGGTCAAAGTACTACAAGTTTTTCATTTCAATGCACGCAAGCCGATTTCACTTGAATATTGGCGCCCCACGTTCAGCTTTTGGTGTCAGACTTTCGAAGCTGATCCCACTCTTGGCAAAACTCTGTATCCGCCCATCATTATGCCTCTCAAGGCAGGACTGATCAGTCAGGGTGGACAAACACGGAATAGTATGCGGATTCTCGGGGACAATACTGTAAAATGGAGGTACGGATCCTATTCCGTCGAGTCCTCCCTGAGTGCTCAGTTCTGCTTGTGGAAGGAGAATTGACCAGTCCTTGATCAGCCTCACTTCTCCGACTGATCGCTCTGCCTTGACAAGCAGAACTGACCATTCGGGAGGACCAAAACGGACTAGTATTCCATATTCAGTTTTACGTTATAAGACCCCTGGGTACGGTGTAGGCCAGTAGGAAAAGTTGAACAACCAGGAACTCTTTACAATGTGCTGTTTCTTGCTTGACTGGACTAGAAGAGAAGCTCAGGGGAAATGGATGCTTAATTCTATTAACAGATCGCAAAATACGATTTAGAACGGGAATGTCGCAGGAGCCAACGTTTCGGCAAGTGGACTTGCCTTCTCTAGCGTTCGTTTATGTACGCCATTGCACACTCTCTCCCGTCCTCAGAAAGAGAGGACAAGAAGAGCAGCACGTGCGAACAATAACAAAAAAGAAAAAAAGAGGGGTGGGTATGGTGTAGGGGAAGTTGGGTGACAGGTGTTAGCGTGACTAATATAAATGGCAAGAGCGAAAACTTCCAAGAATCCGTTCGTTGTACATATCTTGGAAAATACATTGTGTGCGCAGCGCTAGAAAGCAGGATGAAAAAAAGGAAACACACGCTGGAACAGGAGTGCGCCTATGGCAATGTGTCCCCGTCTCCACCCCGCGCGACCTACACCGCACCCGCAGTGCATTTCACCGAAAGCTTGTTGCCTAACAATGTAACTACCGTGCTTAGCGCCGTTGTTCCTGTCGAACTGGATGGGTGGATCCGCACCTGAAAGTAGACTTTCTGGAGAAACATTGTTAGCTTGTGCAATGTGCATACCTTAACTTTTTGTCGTCCTTTGTTAAACCCCCAGCTCTATCTAATGCACTCAAGGGATCCCTTTGAAAGGTTTATGACTGTAGGCTGGAGAGTATTGAACTTGTATATGAGATACGATTACCTGCATTTCTGTCCATCGGCGAGCGAAGTTTCCCTCAAGCATGTAGAGTTTCAATTCGTCGATATTATGACCTGTCATATTTAAATGCTGCGCCACTGCCTTCGGCGGATTATTCGCGGTGTGCGCGCGGTGCCCGTTAATCTACCATTATGGGTTCCCAGTTTCGCCGATGATTTGCTTGGTGACAGAGTGAACATTCTAATAGTAAATAACGTTTGACCTAGTGGACGTGAAACCGATTTTATAAGATGGACATAGTCACTTCCCGGCTTTTAACTTTGATCATTTTGAATGTGCTGGGACGTCTACATCTGGGACGGGAGCAAGTTATTACGCAGGCGGTGCGCCGAGGGTTTACTTTGGCATGTACTAACAGGTTCATAAAATTTCTATTACGGCGGTAGGTGACTCTTGGTATTTCAGGAAACGCTTTTCTAAGGCGATCGTTGCTTGTTAGTATTGCATAGTATTCCTAGCACATGTTTGGAAGCGCATTGGAGTATTTCATTATGAATGCTAGCGGCTGGTTGGCCTGCGCTTTAGGGGCTCTTTTTTCTAGTGCTGGTGTCCTATCTAGTTTAAGCGCGTCATTGTATGCCTTGTGGAGAGCGTCGTGCGGGTGGTTTCGTTCAGCTAACGTTGCGTTTAAATCGCTTAAGTGGTGAACGTAATCCGCGTCGCTGCTACAAATTTTTCTTATGGGCCTTGCCTGTCCTATAAATATCCCCTGTTTTGAGTGTCGCGGGTGATGACTATTATAATCTAGATATTGCTGGCTATCCTCTGTTACAAGCAATACAACGGCGAAACTGGTCAACCAATTAATGTTAGATTAAACGGGCACCGCGGGGACACCGCGAATAACCTGCCGAAGGCAGTGGCACAGCATTTTAATATGACAGGTCATAATCTCGACGAATTGAAACTCTACATGCTTCAGGGAAACTTCCGCTCGCCGAGGGAAAGAAAATGCAGGTAATCGTATCTCATATACAAGTTCAATACTCTCCAGCCTGCAGGCATAAACCTTTCAAAGGGAACCCTTGAGTGCATTAGATACAGTGGGGGGTTAACAAAGACGACAAAAAGTTAAGGTACGCACATTGCACAAGCTAACAACGTTTCTTCCAGAAAGTCTACTTTCAGGTGCGGATCCCCCATCCAGTTCGACGAGAACAACGGCGTTAAGCAGTGCAGTTACATTTTTAGCAACAAGCTTTCGGTGAAATGCACTGCGGGTGTGGTATAGGTGGTGCGGGGTGGAGAGGGGGACACATGCCATAGGCGCAACTCCTGTTCCGAGCGTGTGTTCCTTTTTTCATCCTGCTTTCTAGCCCTGTGCACACAATGCATTTGCAAGATATGTACAACGAGCGGATTCTTTGGAAGCTTTCGCCTTTGCCATTTATATTAGTCACGCTAACACCTGTCACCCAACTTCCCCTACACCCTACCCACCCCTCTTTTTTTTTCTTTTTTTGTTATTGTTCGCACGTGCTGCTCTTCTTGTCTTCTCTTTCTGAGGACGGGGAAGAGTGTGCAATGGCGTACATAAACGTACGCTAGAGATGGCAAGTCCACTTGTCGAAACGTTGGCTCCTGCGACATTCCCTGTTCTCAATCGTATTTGGCGATATGTTCATGCTGACTGGAGGATAACAACAGAGATAAAAGGCTAAATAATAGCAATAGCTGCAGGATACGATTATTATTTTTTTACAGCATATTACCAAAAGTTTTTGACGGAGCTTGACATTGCCAAGGCGCCGTTCTGCAAAGCAGTGCACATAGCAACTAAGCATAAACCAACGCGTAACGCAGTTCTCAACGAATTCGCTCTTCGACACTGTCTTAGTCAAATTTTCCGCAACGTGCAGAAGAAGGTTGCCAACATTCCGGCCGGATGCGCAGTCTCGCGAAGCTCTGCACCTGAACGAGTCCTATATTATCAGAGCATAACATCGTGTATTTCGTTTCCTGCGAGTCTCGCCGAGCGATGAATGTGATGATCGATTTGTGGGGTCTAACGTCCTAAAACCCCGATATGATTATGAGAGAATCCGTAGTGTAGGGCAGCGGAAATTTCGACCGCACAGCACACGCGCCCCAACCTGAAAGCCATGCACCACCTATGATACTCTTACCAGAGCCATTGGAGGTGTACGTACATCGGCAGGGAACGTTATTACAGTGGGTGTCGGGAATGGAGGGGGGCTACAACGTCCCCTCCTTTTCATCGGTGCGCCATTGCCTCGAATTACGTGACCAAAGACCAAATGAGTTCTCCGCCTCGTGAATCACCTGCCGCAGAATTTTTATTTTGTTTTTTGAAAGCCTTACATACCACGGTATAGCGTCACAGTTTTGCTGGCCGAGCGCGTTCACTCTCTTTTCGTAGCGACGGGCGAGTTGCAAGCTAAACAGCTAGGGAGGAGGGGTTGAAAAACGGTCGAGAAGGTACGCCAGCGCGTCATTACGTTGAGCATTTTTTCTTCTTCTGATTATTTTTTTAACGTGCTTGAGCATCCACAATAACGGCAGGCGGGCCACCAGAGTCGCTTCAGAAACTTGATGGTGCCCCACATGCGATAGCGGTGTGCGCGCTGTTGACGCGGTTTGACGAAAGAAGAACAGGAGCTTAGCTGCTGTACATTGGGGAACCACAGCGCGAATTCCGTGGTGCGTGCAATGCTCTAGTGTTTGGGTGACATCTCCACAGAAGCCTACACGACGGATTGATTGGAAGCGTTCGTTTTCTGGCGATATTCAAAACGTGTTGCAGGACCCTTTTAATAATAGGGATTGTAATAAAAGAAACCAAGGAGATGTTCACCGTCTGGAAAAGAGCGGCTGAGAATGTCAGCCGGGGCGTTATCACAGCCGCTGATGTGTCGAATGCCCGTGGTGAATTCAAAGAGGGAGGAATGTTTCCAGCAGCTTACAGAACCGTGGTCAACGTTGTTGGTTTTGCGGACAGCTATGTCTGGCTCTGCTGCTATGATCCCATCTCACACGTGCCCCAATTGCTTCTTTTTTTTTTTTTTTTTGAAGGGGGGGGGGAGGATAGAGGAGGTGAAAGAGGGGATAGGAGTGCTGGTTCAGTTCTGGGTGTCCATGATCAGTTTAACGGTCTGCATTTTCGATCTTGTGTTTACGAAGAACACGTGCGACAGACCGGCACGCAATGGCATATATTTAAGAGAGCCTTCAAAAGACGTTCCTCCACTAATACACACAGTTTAATTCTTAGAAATTTCGAAGGCTAGGAAGGTGCATTAGTGACGCTTCGCTCAGTTTCAATAGCGGAGAAAAGCTTTTATTAGATATGCACGTGTGATTATTGCTACCATTATGCAACGAACACCGTGCAACCGACTAACAGCTACCGTCGTTCCCCGTCCGCTCGCGCCCCGCGTTCACCTCCGCCACCGTCGGGGAAACTAGCATCCGCGGCCGATGGAGGTGAGGTCGCCGGACGGTCTTTGGAAGAAATACCTATGCCTGCTGTGATGGTGAAAAACAAAGTGAATGTGATGGTTTGACGGAATACCGACGATGGCTCTAGTGATACCGGTGCGGACTGTGTCTGTGATGAGCCTCGCCTTCAAGAATCGCCTAGGCCACAAGGTTATGTTTTCGTGGGACGACGCTATCGCATTTCGAGGAGTAGGTGGCGAGTGGCTTCGTCCTCTTGGTGTTTGTGCTGTCAGTGTTTGCTTAGCTAGAAAGTGTTTGTGTCAGAGTTTGTCGTCCTTTCTCGTTGCTCGCACGACGTCATTCTTGGTATCGACTTTCTTAAACAGTGCGGTGCTTCCGGTTGATTGTGCCAGTGGTGAAATATTTGTTAATGATTTGCTGGTACCTGCGCTCTCCGAGCAGAGCTCGTGTGATCAAGACAGGAACATACTTAGTGTGCTTGATGATGTCACATTGCCGTCATGGTGCCTAACACCCGTTCGTGTTTTCTCACCTACTGCTGCCGCTCCTTGTATTGACGTGGTAGTTAGGCCTTTCACCACAAACTGCACGAAAAAGAGTGTACTTGTTCCCTACGCTGTTGTGTGCATGGCGAAAGGAGTCGCCACATTGTGGGCACTGAACTGTTCCGCGGCGCCAGTTGTCCTTCCTCGCGCTATGAAAATCGCCCTTTTCGACGAAGTTTCGTGCAGCCCAATAGGGGCGCTAACTGCAGACCTTGCTCCAGTTTGTACCTCTCTCAGTAACGGCCCTTCCGAAGAGATAATGCTCAGTATGATAAGTAAGGATTTACGCACGTCTGAGCGTCAAGCGCTGGTGCAGGTTCTTTCGCGACAGTTGCTGCATTTGACTTTAATCAAAGAGATGCACCACTTCAGCTACCGTCGTCCCGAGCTCGTCACAGCATAGATACCGGCACCGCGCACCCAATCCGCCAGAAGCCATACAGAGTGTCATCGTCCGAGCGCAAAGTTATAGCCGAACAAGTAAAGGAAATGATCGACAAGGGCGTCGTTCAGGAATCTTCTAGCCCATGGGCCGCTCCGGTAATCCTGGTTCGAAAGAAGGATGGTTCATGGAGGTTCTGCGTAGATTATAGGCGTTTGAATGCAGTAACAAAGAAGGATGTGTATCCACTACCACGAATCGACGACGTTATCGATTGCCTACACTCTGCATCTTATTTCTCGACACTTGATTTGAGATCAGGCTATTGGCAAATACCTATGGAACCTAAAGACAAAGAAAAGACCGCCTTCGTGACCCCGGATGGTCTATACGAATTTAATGTTATGCCTTTTGGCCTTTGTAATGCCCCGCCACGTTTGAGAGGTTCATGGATACGATATTACGTGGTTTAAAGTGGGAGGTATGCATGTGCTACCTAGATGATGTTGTGATTTTCGGCCGTACCATTGAAGAGCATAACACTCGCCTCAATATTGTTCTGGATTGCATCGAAAAGGCTGGACTGGTTTTAAACGCAAAGAAATGTCGGTTGGCGAACGTCAAACATTGGTTCTGGGACACCTAGTCGACAGAGAAGGCGTCAGACCCGATCCTCGTAAAATTGAAGCAGTCAGCTCCTTCAAACCACCGCAGTCAGCACGAGAACTTCGTTCATTCATTGGCCTCTGCTCATATTTTCGCCGTTTTGTACCCCGATTCGCCGACATCGCTTATCCGTTGTCATGTATGCTGTGGCAGGACACGGCCTTCAAATGGACACCAGAATGTGACGCTTCATTTTCACAACTAAAATTTATACTAACATCAGCACCCCTCTTGCGTCACTTTGACCCATCTCGACCCACTGAAGTCCACACTGATGCTAGCGGAATTGGAGTAGGGGCAGTGCTTGTACAACGTCACAACAACGCAGAACATGTAGTTGCATATGCGAGTCGCTGTCTGAGCAAATCGGAGCGCAATTATACGGTCACCGAGCAAGAATGCCTGGCAGCTGTGTTCGCCGTCCAGAAATTCCGATGTTATCTTTACGGAAGGCCATTTAAGATAGTCACCGACCACCATTCCTTATGCTGGCTGGTCGGTTTGCGGGATCCATCTGGTCGCCTCGCACGCTGGGCGCTGCGCCTTCAGGAATACGACTTTGTGGTGTCGTACAAGAGTGGCCGTCGTCACGCCGACGCGGACTGTCTTTCCCGCATCCCTCTACCAACTACCGGGAGCGATGAGGATAGTTTTGACGACTGCATTGCGGCTACTACTTGTACATTCCCTGACACGGCAGAGTTTCAACGTGAGCAACGCAGCGATCTCACCCTAGATCCACTCTTTGCCGCCGCCCGTACTTCTCAAGGCAGCGGTCGTTTCACTATTCGTGATGACTTGCTCTACAAGAACAACTACTCTGGGAGTGGAGCACGTTTCCTCCTAGTTGTCCCCGAGAACCTTCGTTCCGACGTCCTACGCGCCATGCATGACGATGCGACATCAGGCCATTTTGGAATCGTACGAACGCTACATCGCACGCAGGAACGCTTTTACTGGCCTAACATGTACCAAACAACCAAGCGCTATGTCGCTAGTTGTGAAACGTGCCAGCGTCACAAGCGACCGACCACTGCTGCACCGGGCCCTCTCCGTCCTTTAACCCCTCCAAGTACACCTTTCGAGCAAGTAGGCATCGATCTTATGGGTCCATTCCCGCAATCTACTAACAAGAACCGCTGGATAATCGTCTGCGTGGACCATCTTACACGGTACGCTGAAACCGCCGCCATACCTTCATCCACCGCTGCTTGCGTGGCGGTCTTCCTGCTGCGTTCCGTCGTCCTTCGTCACGGCCCACCACGTGTTATCATCAGCGACCGTGGTCGGCAGTTCACCGCCGACGCCGTTGAAGAGCTCCTTCGCCTCTGCACTTCAGAGTTTCGCCACTCCACGCCGTATCATCCGCAGACGAATGGTCTCGTTGAAAGAACAAACCGAACTCTGACCAACATGCTTGCCATGTACGTTTCCTCAAGTCATAAGAACTGGGACGAAGTGCTGCCTTTCATAACATACGCATACAATACGGCGAAACACGAGACCACGAATTACAGCCCATTCTACCTCCTGTATGCAAGGTTACCAAGCAGCCCCTTGGATACTTTCTTGCCATTTGTCCTGCACAGCGACGATTCTGTGTCTAAGACTGTGTGTCTCGCGGAAGAAGCTCGTCGTATAGCCCGTCTGCGTACTTTGGCCTCGCAACGTCGTTCAAAAGAACGATACGACGAGCGTCACAAAGAGGTTCTTTCGCCAAAGGTGATTTGGTGCTTCTATGGAAGCCCCAACGCAAGCGTGGAATGTGCCAAAAGTTCCTTTCTCAGTATTCAGGACCATTCGTCGTTCTGGACCGTTTGAGCGAACTTACCTATCTAGTAGCTCGCCTTTTGTGCAATGGTCGGCGATCGAGCAAAACGCAGGTGACACACGTTGCTCGACTGAAACGTTTCTACCCCCTTGCTTCCTCCTGACTCGCCATACTGGCTTCGTCTGCTTGCGGGGGAGTGTAACGCACATAGAATAAGTGGTTTGGCAGAAAGGTGGAAGAGGAAGACGAAGAGCTTGGGGACCGAACTGCGATATCACCGACATCCATCTCCTGTTAATAACACCATCCTTTCGCAGCCCTTCGTAACAATATATATATATATATATATATATATATATATATATATATATATATATATATATATATATATATATATATATATATATATATATATGCACTGGATCTTCACTTGCAATGAAGTGCCGGTGGAAGATTTCACATGTGCGTAGTTGAATCATAAGGATTCGTAGCGTGCGCGTTAACTAAATTAATCTGGAACTCGGCACGATCTACAATGAACCTCCCGAGCTTTGCCCACTCATCATCATTCACTCCGTGGATATGCTGTGAATTTTTTTGTTGAATTTAATCATGAACCCAAACAGGGGGCCTAGCTCTTCACTGTCCTCTTCCATCTGTCGCTACATACAGGCACGAGCAGTATCCGCTAGCACGAAACGTCAAGTAAGGAAACTGCAAGTGATGAGTCAGTGAAAATCCAGTTCTCTTCGCTTACCGCAAGCTTTGGACGTCGTTTCTTCGTTCCTCCGGGCTGGACCATCATGTCGACAATGGCGGCAGTTACGCTGCAAAGGAACTTCGTTCTCGTCGTTGTCGCGCCGTTGTTGATATCGTGGCGATGTAGTCGTTGTTGCTGTTCGGTGAAAAAATATGGCCCGCATCCATTACCGTGCACTGAACAACAAGTGAATGGGATACTTCTCGAATCGCGTTTAGCAATTTTTAATATTGGCCACAGAGACGGTGTGACAGAAGAACGCGTTGACACACACAAATATACCAATTCGATAGAAGATAAAGGCAAGTGAAAGAATTCAGCGAAGAAGAAGAAGAAGCAGCAGAAGGTGTTTATAGTGAAGGTGTTATAGTGAAGAATTTAGCGCTAAAGTTGAATAATCATGTTCCATTTCCCTTTGACACAAAGGCAGAAATAAAAGCGGCATGCTTAATGCTCCTATTTCAATGTATCTTTTCCGTATTCATTATGTCAAAGCTAGAATGTACGATTCTTTTGGTCAACCTTGACTTTTCTATATCGAGTGCGTCTTCATCTTGCCTGATTTCAGAAATCTTCGGTTTCGTTAGGTTGGGCACCAAATGCTGTACAAGCGTCTTCTATGGCATTTACGTAACCAAACAAAGGTCTTTACAATATGTTCTCTGCTCTCACATTATGAAATCGTATTTCCTAAGAGGACCTTAAAGGGCCCTTCACCAGGCCACATGACAAATTTCATTCATACAGAGGAGGTTCTTCAGTGCCCCACAGGGAGCGTTCTATCGCTGGAATGTTTAATGCGAAGCATTTCTTGGAGAACTTGAATTACTTTGACCGTGTCTATCTATCTATCTATCTATCTATCTATCTATCTATCTATCTATCTATCTATCTATCTATCTATCTATCTATCTATCTATCTATCTATCTATCTATCTATCTATCTATCTATCTATTCCCCGCAGGGGCATCTGCGTGAGCAGACGCTTGGTGTGTGGCGACACCACGGACCCGAGCCAACGGGGGGGCTCCGACCCATCCCACGTGTCGCCGTGCGTGGCTTAGCCGTGTCCGAGGAAAAGGGGATCCTGGTGGTTGAGCCGACACCGGGTGTTTGGACCTTTAAGGCCACCCGGAAGAGGCAACACACCACTTTGGCCCCCGCTTCACACAGACGGCACACCCACTCTGGGGGAAATCGGCAGTCACCTTTTCGTATCTTGCACTCACACCTTCGCCTTTCCATCTCTTTTAATCTTTCCTGTCTCCTTGTCTCTTCGATTCACTTCCTTTTTCCTGGTGGCGAGGGTTAACCGTGCGTGCGCAGTCTTCCTTGGCTGGGCACGTATGGTTATAGTAGTTATGCATGGCTAGTGCTTAAAATACACTCCCCGGTTGGGCTCCGAGGTGGGCGGCCAGCATGACTACCGAACACCACACTTTATTTTATGGATAAAACTTCCACTTTTTCGAAAACTGATCGAGTCCGAAAGCGGGTTCGCTCCGAAGTAACTAAGGAATTCACCACCAAGCCTAATAACTTCACAAAGTCTTTTGTTATAACGTCGAAAAGTGAAACACAAGTCCAGGATATTAAACCGTTCCCAATCGCCAAAGCCATTAAACAGTGTATTGATGGTGACTACAACGCCAGGAAAATGAGCTCCGGTGACCTCTTGATTGAGGTTCATAACGAGATGCAGAGCAATAACATAAGGAAATTAAACAAAATAGGCTACCATGAAGTGTGTGTGACACCGCATAGATCACTGATCTATGCTAAAGGCGTCATCTCTGACAATGAGCTCATAAAATGCACAGACGAAGAGATAACTGAGGCCTTGGCCGACCAAGGGGTGCTCTCGGCTCGCAACATCATTATCAGAAGAGATGGAAAGGAGATTAGAAGAAAACATGTAGTGCTGATGTTCGAAAATACAACACTTCCATATTCAGTGCATGCCGCCTGCCTGCACCTCAGAGTCAGGCCCTATGTGCCGAAACCTCGAAGATGTTTCCGGTGTCTAAGGTACGGACATGGGTCAACGACATGACGAGGCAAACCGACCTGCGTGAAGTGTCGTCTTTCCGAACACAATGATGAGGAGTGCAGAAACGATCTGCACTGCGTCAACTGCGAGGGCTCACACGCTGCGTACTCCCGAACCTGTCCTGTATGGAAAAAATTCACAGCATATCCACGGAGTGAATGATGATGAGTGGGCGAAGCTCGGGAGGTTCATCGTAGATCGTGCCGAGTTCCGGATTAATTTAGTTCACGCGCACGCTACGAATCCTTATGGTTCAACTACGCACAAGTGAAATCTCCCACCGGCACTTCATTGCAAGTGAAGATCCAGTGCCTATATATATATATATATATATATATATATATATATATATATATATATATATATATATATATATATATATATATATATATATATGGGTGGCCGGTGAACGGTTCTCCAGCGCGAGCAGTCGGTATTTCTCAATCAAGAAACTCGCCAGCCAGAAGACGCTGCCTGCGTCAAGCTTGTCTCTCACGGGTGAGGGCGCGTTCTCCTTCTTTGCGAGCTGGTAGCGCGTTCATCGAAGAAAGAGCGTTTCCATAGTCGACGCGCGCCTTTGGCTCTCTCTGTCTCTCTCTCTCTCTCTCACAAGACAGCAGATGGAAGAGTGAGAGAGCTCGCGCGCCTCCCACACGCGCCCTCCTAGTAGCGCGAACGCGCTACTACAACGGACGGACAGACCCAAACCTTAAGGAGCTTCGCCCCTAAAAAGAAAAAGAAATCAACACGCTAAAGACAAATGAAAATATATCGTACATTGAAGCACGAAAACGAGTGGAGTTTGCCCAAGAGGGCACGTATAGCCAAGCGGTACAGAGAGGGGGTGTACCGCAGGTATCCGTCGACACTCAGGTCCAGCTACAGGACCTAGTCTCAGCACTCCAGCCCTCACAAAGGGAGTTGGGAGGTACACAACGTGCACCTTCCGCTCAAGGCCAAAAAGCCTGTACCAGTGCTGGTATCAGCCAGCCAGCGCAGTGCGGAGGCTGTACAGACCTCACTAACGGTGCCAAAGGGAAGGCTTCCCACAAAGAATCCAACCCCCCCCCCCCCCCCGCTCAGCATATCCAGCGAGGAACACCCTAGCGGTGCTGACTCGATGGCAGTGCGCGCAGCGGACACGGAGGAAACTGGAGAGTTTGCTGCTAGTGGCAAGCCTCCAAAATCACCGGTTACTGCTCCGAACCCCGTTGGCAGGGGCAAAGGGGCTCGACATCCGGTTTGTTGCCTCAGGAAAGGGCACATGATTGATTTGACATCCCATTTTCCTGTCACCAATACTTATATTTCTAGCCACGCAAGCTGAATGAGCAGCCTTTCTTTACATACTTTTCTTTTCTATCATGACATTTGTAGTACGCTGGAATTGTAGGGGTCTCATACACAACTTGGGTGATATTAAAGACATTATACACGACTTCTCACCTGTAGCAATTTGGCTGCAAAAAACAAATGTAGGTCCAAAAACAAATAATTTCTTAAGAGGTTTTACGATTGTCCGAAAGGACCGCGAGCACGCCAGCCGACTGTCGGGAGGAGTAGCCATAGTGGTACAAGGCGCCACCCCTACCCATAATATCAAATTAAACACGTGTTTGGAAGCTGTAGCTGTTACTGTTTTGTCCCACAAAAGCATCTCCATTTGTTCTGTCTATATTTCACCCCATGAGCACGTAACCCTCCAAGACCTCGAGGAACTAACAGCACAGCTGCCAGAACCATTTCTTTTAGTTGGCGATTTTAACGCTCATTGCACCCTATGAGGTAGCGAGAAAACCGACCAGAGGGGGCAAGTCATTGAAGACTTTATCCTGCCAACCAATATATGTCTTTTAAACTCGGGTTCACCCACGTATTTTTCACCAAGCACGCGCAAGTTCACCTGTATTGATTTAGCTTTTTGCTCACCATCTGTTTTTAGTGATTTTACATGGGATGTCCTCGACAGCTCATATGGAAGTGACCATCTGCCTGCCGTCATCAAACTGTCATCCACATTTCCTACTCTAAATAGCGAACCACGCCGCTGGAGTTGCAACATGCTGACTAGCTTCTTTTTACAGAGAATGCAAAACTTGAGCACATGCTTACTCCAGAAATGAGCGTAGACGAAATGAATGAAAAAGTCACAGAAGTCCTTATAGCAGCGGCAGAAAAATCAATACCTCAATCGTCTTGCATCGTGCGGAAAAAGCTAAACTCCTGGTGGACTCCAGAATGCACGCAGGCAAAGAAACACCAAAATAAGACACGGGCTGTCCTGAGAAGGTACCCCACGTACACTAATCTCATAAACTTCAAAAAGGCTAAAGCGATCGAGAGCAAGGTACATCCGGCGGCAGGTAGAAAAGTCCTCATGGAAAGACTACATTTCCTCAATCAATAGTGCAGTCACATCCAAGAAGTTATGGGATTGCCTTAGGAAGTTCAGGGGAGACTATTCAACATATGCTCTACCCTTACTCACACCTCCAGACATTGACAACACTACAGGAACAAGATGATATACTAGGTGAACACTTTCATAATATTTCCAGCTCAGCGGACTACTCTGATGCATTCATTAAGTACAAACAGTCTGCAGAGAGCAAAGATTGCCTATTGCAAGCTCGTCAAATGAACCCTACAATGCTGTCTTAACACTTCAAGAATTAAACAGAGTACTTTCAGCTGGGAAAAAACAACCGCGGTTGGCCAAGACCGCATTCATTATCCAATGCTGGCTCACGTCTCACCTGGATCAGTAAAAGCTCTGCTATTCTTCTTTAACAAAATTTGGGATACAGGAACAATACCAAAATCATGGAAAAACGCTATCATAGTACCTTTCTTGAAAGCCGGAAAACCACGCACATCTGCCACTAGCTACCGGCCCATTGCCCTGACGAGTTGTTTAGCGAAATCCTATCAAAGTGACGTAAATGCGAGATTAACTTTTACACTAGAAACCCAAAACTTACTAGACATTCACCAGTGTGGTTATAAAAGCAACTACTCTACAATTGACAACCTTTTCCGGCTAGAACATGAAATAAGGAACGCTTTCATACATAAACAACACTTCCTTACAGTTTTCTTTGACCTCGAAAAGGCATATGATACAGCATGGAGATTTGGCATACTAAGGGATCGAGCGGATCTAGGGATCCGCGGGAAAATGCTCAAAGGTATCGCAGATTTTCTGTCTAACCGAACTTTCCAAGTCCGTCTAGGAACAGCACTTTCACGTGTGTTCGTCCAGGAAAACGGCTTACCACAGGGATGCATACTGAGTAAAACGCCCTTTGTGGTGAAAATGAACTCAGTAAACAAAGCAATTCCAGCTTTTATAATGCACTCATTATATGCCGATGATCTTCAAATTGCATGCAGAGGATCGAACTTAGCGACCTGCGAACGACAGGTTCAAGTCACATTAAATAGAATGACAAAGTGGGCAACCGAAAACGGTTTTCGTTTTTCCACTGAAAAAAACTGTCGCATTGGTTTTTTCTCAGAAAAGAGGCTTATATCCAGACCCCGTCCTGAAAATGCACCAGTGCCTCATACCAGTTAAACAGGAACACACTTTTCTTGGCGTCACCTTTGACAAGAAGCTTAATTTTCTAGCACACATAAACGGTTTGAAAATTAAGGCAAACAAAGCGCTAAACATACTAAAAGTCTTGTCACGGAAACGCTGGGGCTCCGATCGCAAATGCATCCTGTACACATATACCGATCTCTAGTACGCAGCAAAATAGAGTACGGATGCGTAGTCTATGGGTCAGCAAGACAGTCATACCTGAGGCGGCTCGACGCAGTACATAATCTAGGGATACGCTTGGCAACTGGCACCTACCGAACTTCTCCTGTCCCAAGTCTGTATGCGGAATCAAACGAGCCATCCCTGGAACAAAGTAGAATACAGGTCATGGTCACTTACGTCCTTCGAGTTCGATCAACACCAGGACACATATGCCACGATATTGTCACGCACTGTAGCACACGAACACACTATGCGAATAAACCACATGCTGTTAAACCTCTTATACTTAGGTATGAGGAAAAGTGCCGTGATTATAACATCCCGAAAGAGGTACTACACGTTGCAGACAAGCCATCCAGATTAGCCCCTTGGTGCGATTTCACGCAATTCCTAGACCTCTCACTGACACACCTCAAGAAGCAGGACACCCCACACGAGCATATAGTACAAGAGTTTCGTTTAGTACAAGAAACATACAATACTTACTTACGTAGAATTTTACACGGACGGTTCCAAGACATAATTACGTGGGAAGCAGTGTCGTATCAGGAACATGGGAAAGGACTGTCAGACTCCCACAACTTGTCTCTGTGTTTACAGCCGAATGTTATGCTTTATGGATGGCATTGCAGCAAGTTTTAAGTGCAAAACACAAACAAGCAGTCATCTACACTGACTCCCTAAGTGCTCTCAAAGCTTTGAATTTAAGATCTGAGGAAAAAGCTTTCATTGGTGAAATTCTAGGAGCACTCTCACGCATCGACCAAAACCAGTCAATACGCTTTTGCTGGGTCCCTAGTCATACTGGGATCCTGGGTAATGAAAAGGCGGATCAGTGCGCTGCAATTGCAAGACACAAAACTACATCAAAAATAAATGTACCCCTGAGAGATGGGCTTCAAGCCATCCACAAAACATTGAGACACAGTTGGTAATGTCAATGGAATACGCACGAAAATAACAAACTATACCTCATCAAACCGGTACCAGGGGAGTGGAAAAGCTGCTTCCAACAGGAACGTTTCATTGAGGTAGTGCTAGCCAGACTTCGGGCACACGCGCCTCACGCACAATTATTTGCTAAAAAAGGAGCCACGACCAATATGTGATGAATGTCAGGAACCACTTACAGTGCTACATTTCCTTATTATATGTCCACACGTCGAAAGAGCAAGACAGAAACACTTTAAGGATGCATACGCATTATACTTACCTCTGCACCCCACACTCATTCTCGGAGACAACTCGTTAGTGTCTATTACGGATGTAGTAAATTTCTTAAACGAACTAGGCATTCTCAACAAAATTTAAGTACTGCAACTACTTACCGCTCCAGCCGTCAACATTCATGTCACGTTCACGAGCTCCCATAGCAATTTCATAGTTTTACTCAATATACATATTTTATGCGCATTTAGTGCGCAAGCTTTTAGGCCCCTATACAGCCCCCAACACCAGCCCATTGATCACACCGTCCTGTACACACTACTTCTACCTTCATGCTCCGCGGCCATAGCCGGCGCTTGAGCCGCCGAAGACCATGCACTTATAACCCTGCGTCTGGCGCAGCATAGCCTTAGTCCCTTTTGCGCCAAAAAACCCAACTTAACCATCTATCTATTAGCCGCCTGCGTCTCGGTGCTCTTACGGTCGTCTGGTTCATCTGGTACACACCAAAGTTTAGATGGTAGGGTATAAACGCACGATGAATACGAATGATTGACCTTTACACCCCTAACATGACATACTCGCCGGGTAGGTCATGATTAGCCATACTAAGACCACATGTCGCTCATACCCACAGTGCTTGGCCCATGGCATGCGCCACAGCTGTTTAAAATGATGATGATGATGATGTTCCTGAAGAATTACGGCACTTACCCACCAGGGGGGATTGGCCAAGAGGTGATTACGTTTTGATTTTAAATTATTGGAAGGAACCGATAGAGAGAGAGAAAAAGCATAGGCAACTTCGTCGCTGTCTGCATCGCATGACACAGACGGTCAAATTTCGTGGGATTTAGGATTTTTGTGTCAGATTTGTCCATTATTACCACGGATAAATATCTTCGAAACGGCAGGAAACCAGTACTTCAAAAGCCGAGAGTCGCTGCCATTATGGTAGTTTTTCCACGTGCCAGTGCTGCGGGTGCGAAAATTGCCTGCTGTTGTGCTGGCCAGCAGCCCGTCACCTCCGATGGGCCAGCCACCGGAAGCGTCGCCTGCTGATTGGTTCGGGACAGGTCGCCGCACGCTTCTTGGCAACTGTGACACGTCACTACGAGGAGCGCCATGAGCCGACCGTACTGTGCGGAACGTCATCCCCTCCATGTTGGAGCTGGGCGCTCAAAAGAAGAGTGCGCAAGTTCAGTGCGAAATTTGAGCTCTTTCCGCGGCGTGTAGCGATGACATTATCGGGAAACGTGATCGTGATCGCGCATTGTAGACAACAAACAAAACGACGAAGAGGATTATGACCATGAAGATTAAGCGGAAAAGAAAAAGAATCTCAGAGGAAGAAAAAAAAAAGGAGGGGGGGGTATGCATCCTCCGTGCGCGCGTGCAGCATTTATTTTTTCGAAGCAGTTTAATGAAGTGACATATGACTCATTGGTAGAAAAGCTGACACCCGCCAATAGACCCCGAGTTCAATTCCGGTGTGGATTTGGATTTTCTTATTTCCGACTACGCGTGATAGCTGCGATTGTGGCGCGTAATACTGCCACCGAGAATGGCTATATTGGAAAGAGCGCCCCGTAATAATTTAGATAAAAAGTAAAAATAAAAAAATAGAAATAAAGCACAGAAAATAAAAGCTGGCTTTGCTATTGCAAACATCAGGGATCTGCGGAGCCGTGAGGGGTTGGCATACTTCGTTTTAATTTTTCTTATCGGTCTCTCAACGGAGAACTGCGGCGTTTTTTTTAACCATAACTTGATATCTCTCATTTCCAATGGCAATGGTAGCCCTGTAACGGGCAGGGTGGTTCAGTTTTCTCAGAAACTCATCAATAATTTTAAATAGCCAAATGAACGATGTGTTCAAACCAAAGCCGAAACGGGTATATAGATGCTTCGTGCAGCGTATGCAACGATGTCACAGCCTTTCCGCCGTCAGAAATACGGAGCTGTGCCCAGAAAAATGAATCTGGCGATGTCATCCGACTATTTATTGAGTTATGCCAGCTTTCGTGAACTTAACAGCGACGATTTGAGCGCTGAACTACCACCGTTTCGCCCTTGACCACCCGCGTGTTCGGGCAGGCAGCGTTGAAGGTAATGACGCCACAGCACAGGATGGCCCGCACGGGAATCCGCTAAATATTGGAAAAAAATATTTTCAGGGAAACTAAATGACTCCCGACCGCCCGGCTTGACATGTATTAGTAAAGTACCGAGGAGAAAATATAATAAATATTTAATATATAATATATTAAATATTTAACTGACATCGGCGGACACTGAAACATCGCCAGACTTGCCCTTTAACTAGCGGAGAAGAGTGTATTGACGCTACACGGCACGGCGTCCGCTGCCGTATTGTGTCTCGGAGTCCTCTTCGCATTCTTTACTGTCTTCTTCGTCCTCTTCTTCGTACTCTATCGTTCACGATATCACGATGTCACTGTCACGTAGCAATATATCATTATCATTTTCATGTAGCAGTGAGCTGAGGGCAATGATATGGGTAATGGGTCAAGAGGACGCGCAAGTTTGTGTTTCCCTTCTGCGTATCCCGAGACTTGTGTGTGTTTCTTTATCTATGCCCGGTCACGGTGGTCTAGTGGTTATGGTACTCGGCTGCTGATCCGAAGGTCACGGTGGCTGCATTTCGATAGAGACGAAATGTTGAGGGCCGTGTAATGTGCGATGTCAGTGCGCGTTAGAGAACCCCAGGTGGTCGATTTTTTTCGGAGCCCTCCACTACGGCGTCTCTTATGACCACAGCGTGGTTTTGGGGCGTAAAACCCCACAAATTAATCAATCTTTACCTCTTTCGCCTTCATTTTATTTTTCGCTGGCCCATAACAACTTGGGTTGCAGTTGTCGCTGCAACGTAATCATAAACCCACAAATGCACGCTACGAAAGATCGTGTGTCTATATAGCCTAGTGGCTATGACGCTCGCATTCGGAGCCTTGATACCCGTTTTCAAATCCCGCCTGGCCCGTGTAGTATATATTGGTTTATTTTAAAGCGGCGCTACACTATTCTGTGGGTAAGTCTAGCACAGCCAGAATTTAAGCGCTTCGCTGTAGAAGCGCAAACCATAGCGGCCTATGGGAGCAACAGCGCAGTCCTCAGGAGAACGATATCCTGGGCGATGATTCATAGCGGCTTTTGAGATAATTTAGTCACAAGGTGCAGCTGCATGACAGACCTACCTATATACTGATTCCCTGACTTAGGGATGCGAGAGTACTAATGGTGTCAACCTTTACACAAGGCCGTCATAGGGCTTTAAGGACTTCCGAGATAACTAGGGAAATCGCAGTCGCACAAGGCCTGCCCATACGGAGTATACTGGTCCTTAAATGCCAGGCAACCCTTGTGAGGAAGAAATAATGCTTGAGTGGGGTAGGAGGACACCAAGGTGCCCCAAATAATGCAACCGCTTCCACCCCATCAATGGGGAGGTGATATGAACAAAGATAACTTGCGGTAATGTTTCACACAATAGATAAAGCTCGTCTTTTATACATCCACGTTGGTTGTTGCCTGTTTGCCAGCGTCTCAGCAGCGCAGCAATGGCGGGTCAGCGTGCCACGTGCATGCGCTGTTTCAAGGACGAACAAAGTTAAGGAGTTGGAAAAGTACACCGGAAATGCTTTCTGCATTATTTAGCATCCTAATTAGGGAGTAATTATCTTGTTCATAAAGTAATCGTTCATTTTCTTGTAATGGGTTAGGCGTTTTATTTTATTTTATTTATTTCTTTCTGTATGTAGTTACAGAAATCGAAGCAAAAGCAAAGGGCTACAGACCTTGACGGAGGCTTTTGCTCCGGAGTACAGCTTGGCACAAATACATTTCATACAAAATTACGCACAATTAGCCAATGACGCTTTGTACCACGACTCATAATTACCTAAGTTTTAACTATACATGGATGCCATCAAAGCTATGTAAAGATGCAGACAGACAGTAATGGAACACAAAGGGGTCATAAGAGCAATATAGAAAAAAGGGTGAAGCAAGGAACAAATTTGCAGACATATTCCCATGTAGCGAGAACAAAAGAAAAGAAATAATACAAAGTATAAAATTGCTCTCAAAACTATTAGAACCTACTAAACAGATGAACTAGAAGACAAAAGTAACACATAAAAATAGTGATTAATCCAGAACTTTGATTATCTATATTCAATGCAATTACCAATGCGTCCGTGATGATGTAATCTATAGTACACATGTTCGCGTGCCCTGAACGACATCCTACAGCACTAAAAGCCCAAAATGTGCACCTAATATGCGAAAGAATAAGCGCGGCAGGAATTGCGGAGCCTTGCCAAGAAAAAAAAAGAAAATGGAAAAAGAAGCCGACAATGGAATGGTTAACGAATGTTATTTTTTGTTATGTGGCAGACAACCTTGTGCGGGCGTCGATTCTTCAGTGTTCAGTACCGAGCAGTTGAGTTTTCTTTTTTGTTGGAAATCATCAATGATTATGTAATCGTTAGCTTTGGCTTATCTTGAAGACGTCTTTTTATTGCATGGTCACCCGTTTTGAGAGCCACTCACGATTAGCGTGCCAGCATTAAGAAATAATATGAACCGTGCCCATTATGTAATGACATTCGGTGCGGCTGAGTCACGCGAAATACAATGATTTACTTACGGGTACACTATTTATGAATCAAACTTTCAAGTTTACCCACCCACATCTATAGTCCACGCTCACACCGAATGATAAATTAGCTAGAATGCGTCGATGGCCATTGGCGGCAACTCCACAGGCGATGAGTCAGTTGATCGCCCGGATGCCAAACCACTCGCAGACGTCGCTTTCATAAACGGAGCGCGGGTCTTGTGCTCACCGCATTGCTAAACGTACGCGACACTGAAATTTCATCTCCACCGGCGGGAAACCTGCGGAGATGCGAAGCACGCAGTGATGGACCGGTGTTTCCCGCTGGAACACGCTAATCGCTGCTAATGGACAATGAGAGACAAAAGACAGTTTTTGTTTGAACTATATATAGAGGCTAGGGTCACTTTGCCTGCTCTGCCGAGCGGCCGCTGCTTGCTGGGCACGTACGTACAGCTTTATCGGCCCTGCGTCGGCGTTGTCTCCGCGGGCGAGAGCGCGTTCGCGCCTTGAGAGCTGCCAGTTCAGCGTTCATCGGGGAAAGAACGTCAAGAACGTTTCTAGAGCCACCTCGCGTCGTTCGCTTGGGTCGCTCTCTCTCGCCACACGGCGCCAGAGAAGCACCGGTGGCCCGCTGCGGCTGAGGTGGTGGCGCCCTCTATTGCGCTGAACCAGCGTTTTCAAACCACAAATCACAAATGCAGTGATTGCCCGGACTCCAGGATGAGCCCACCGTGACTAACAGCAGCACGACATGCCGACAAGGCCTGCCCCTAAGGTGCTCCGCACCTAAAGCCATGCATTTTAGCGTTCCACTTTACAGTGAACCCTACTGCAACATGCAAACCTGCTCTCGCTTCCCCGTTGTGCATCTGAAGGTTTCTAGGCCAACGTTGTGAAACGTCTAACAGCGGCCAACGCGTTGTGCTGCGCTGACGGAGTTGCAACGTCTGCTGTGCAGTTCCAATATGTTGCTTCGATATATTGTTGCATAGATTTTAGTATAAAACTTCAGCGCAAATATATTGCTTCCCATATCCCTTATAACATTTAACATCACCATAGAAAGGAAGTTTGCTAAGCACTTACAAATTACAAGCTCACCTTTATGACATAAAACTGATGATAACAAAGAGAAGCAAAGCAGAGACAATGAGCACTCAGTTTAGTGCCATCCAGCGCAAGTTCCAGACCGAGCGTCCTTATTTTTGTGGGAAAGATAAGCACCTTGCATGCACAATCAGAGGCCGAGAAAGCGTAGAAAGAAGGATCAATAAAGCAAATTAAAGGGAGAGACAGCAAAAACATTTATTAGTTCCAAAGGAACTAAGGGCCCAGTCCGGGCCTCCAGGTAGGTTCACGCATTCGGGCCCGAAACGTTCATCACGTGCTGCACCAGAAGCAGTCACCACAAAAGGAGCTCGAATTGACTGAAGTCACCAGTTGAGGAGTGGCGCATGACGCTAATAAAAGCGTAAGTGTAAAAATGCAGCACTTCATTGCCTCTTAAGCACGGCAAAAAAGAAATACCGCAGGCATAGAGCGATCACTGGACGGTTGTACGGTGTGAAAGCGCAGTTTTGAAATGAAAGAGGGAGAACTGCTCCCGACGGGCAAGTCAGGAAGATCGAGGTGGCAAGAGAAGCCTATCCGCGCATGGAGACCGGCAAGTCATTTTACGCATAGAAAGTAAAAGGTGAAGCCGCACGGGCCGAGGTGAATATGTTCGTGTCAGTGCCCGTGTGACATTTGCAGGAGTCGAGGTCGTACCGGGAAGGGATGGGAGGGGAGAGGTTAGACTGTAGCAAGTGCGCTGTCGCGATGTCTCTGCTTTGCTTGCCGGGGAGCCAATGTAACGCAGAAGGTGGTGGGAAGTACAGGAACCTGGTGCATGCGTAACGAGTCAGGCAGCGATGGATGGGTGGATATTATGGATGGACGGATGTTGTGGTTGTGGATGAGTTGTTATGAGCGTCTATTTTACAACGGGGCGGTGGCCCGTGGGCCACCAAGCTGCACCCTTTATTCTTTCCTCTACAAACTCTAGTTGTCTTGAATCGAACATATTACGCCCAAAATTACCTTTGCACCTACCTATTTTAATTTTCAGCGTTCCGCTGTGAAATGGGAATGTTTAATGATTCGAGCTATCTTGCATTTCTATGTGCTCCATAGCTTTCCTCCACGAATACTCTACATGTTCAGCCTTTCCGCGCTATCCCGTGCTATTCCTGAAACCCATGGCCTCCTACAGGGTCGTGTCCCCAAATACAGCTGGGTGGATATCCGCACGTTCAATCAAAACATGCTTTGCGTTTTCCTATCTTTTCCACAGCACGTACATTTATCCCCTTTATTGTATTTTGCTCCGCACCTTCGGGTTCTAAGGCACCCTAACCTTCCTTCAAAAACTAAAGCGCTTCCCTTTGAGTTATCATAAAAATTCTCTCCCTAGATAGCGTGTTTGCTTTTTGTGTGTTTGAGCAATGCCGGTTTCTTTTCCATTTATGCTGTCCAATCCGGCTTCGCCTCTCTGACCTTGTTCGCCACACCCTTTGTTGCCCTATCGGCTTCCTTATTGGCTGGATACTTACTCGTAAGCCTCCTAGTTCTCTTCCTCCGTTCTCATTCAACGTTCTACCTGCACAAATATATGAATACTTTCGCTGCCAATCTACTCTGTTTCGTATCCCTTTATCGCTGTTAGTACCTCATTTCACTTTAAGCTGCCCTTCCCTCAAAGTCAGATCACCCCATATATCCCCCTTAAGGAATTCATTTGTGGTCTTCCCGTGGCCGCTCAATGCAAGACTTCCTACCATCCTTTGATTAACGTCCAATGCTGATTGTACCTGTCATCCCAGTGAGTTTCCGAATGTATGTCCTGGCACAATCGCAGGTTTTCACAAACCGCGTATTACCTCATACCTGTTAGCTGAAAACGATGGAGAACAGGAAATGTCACTGGAGCCAACGTTTCGAGAAGTGGACTTGTCTTCATTAGGACGGCAAGTCCACTTGTCGAAACGTTGGCTGCTGCGACGTTCCCTCTTCTCCATCGTTTCTAGCGACCTATTCACCGATTGAAGCCTCCGTCGTCCCCTGAGCTTCTTTTCTAAATTGGATCTTGTACCTGTTGTAACACCACAGCATTCTATGCTTCATTATTGCAGGATTCCACTTTCCTTTAGCTGCTATGGCTTTTCCCCCGTACTTCTATGTATCTATTCCCACCCTATGTCCACATCCCCAAATATTTGTATTCTCGTACTCTGAGTACCTCCACGCCCCGCATTGATGTTTTCTGATCGTTGCGTCAGTGAACAGCAAGAAACCGCGTTTTGTCGCACTAAATTTTAGTGCCGAGGTTTCACCGTCCTGACCGCTTACACCAACCAGACACTGCAGATCCGCTGGGGTGTCTGCGAATAGCGCAATATCGTCCGCTTAAAAACAACCCAGGGTGCCTTTGTTCTACCACTTGTACACTGAAGGATCAACCATTAGGTTGATACTTGAGTGTAGTAATTCACACTGTGGGGAAACGCAAGTGCCAGAGATTTTAAGTATAGTGTACAAAAGAGGCGCAGCCTTTGCGGTTGCGGTTTGACCGAAGTGGCGCTGCCGATCTATTCGCCTCCGGTCCACAGAATAAGAAAGTTTGAATCCCCTATTATTAGTAGAGGCCAGTGTACACATAGTTTTATATCCAGTGGGATCTCCCGAGTTGTGGTGATTATTTACGTTTGTTACTGCGCACTAAGCTTTCAGATATGCAGCAAGTGTGGGTTTCGAAAATTCGACCAGTACTGTAGAATATTGCCTTTTCTGAACCAATGGAAACGTCCTGCGCGAGAAATAGAATATTCACCGCTTATGCCGGCCATTATACTGTTTGAACCAGGAGGAATGGTTAGCATCAGCGCCGACATTTCCTTGTCGCATATTTTTCTGCAGTGCAGCCTCTCGTTAGTTGAAAACACGGATGGTCGCGCAGTAGCAGCAGTGGCAGGCACCACTTGCAAGTACCATCTCAAAGGCTTGGCTGAAACAGTCAGGGCTGCTGTACAACAGCAGACTCAAAGCGCCAATAAATGTGTTGCTTTCGAAGGCAAGCCGTAGAAGCCGGAAACTCGATCACTAAAAAATTTTGGTGGGAGCGAAATCTTTCAGTATATTTAGTTGTGTTATGTGTCAGTAGTTGCAAAGAACTGCTCTTGCTTTGCTTTTGTGGGAGCACATAGCGCACACTTTAGAAGCGAACAGGAGCTCCTCCTTGACAGTGCGCGAATGAGAGCCGCAACACAGCGTCCTCAGGCGAGGGTGGTCGCGTAACTCATTAGTGTCCAGGCAGAGGACCGACGTTGTAGATGTAGATGTAAACCATGTAGGATGGAGCACACCCATTCTGGTTGATTGGCCAAGAGTCGGGTAGGTAGAAAAATATAAAGGTCCCTACAGTCTCTCAATAATGTTAAGTTAGAACATGTTAAAGAAATTAGGGTGTGTTAAACTGATTGGGAAAAGGCAGGGAAAATATTTGGTACAAACAAGCTGTATCAGATTAATTATAGTAATAAATGTAATGAAAAATAAATAGGACAGAATTAATGAAACAGCGACGTCTGTCTCTAAATCTTTTTGAACCATTTAGAAACTCCTGAAAAAGCATTGGAAACGCTCCTGTCACTGTACCCAAGGATCAAGGCTTGAAAACAAATTTTGAGCACTTAAGTCTGTTCTAATAAGGCGAAACACACTAGTTATAGTCATTTTACGGAAATGTGTAAAACGCGTACAAGAAGTAAGTAAATTGTTGTTGTGGACGTGACCTTTATAATTGGCAGAAAAGGCTCGTGTGCTGTGCGATGTCAGTGCACGTTAAAGAACCACAGGTGGTCGAAATTTCCGGAGCCCTCCACTATGGCGTCTCTCATAATCAGAGCTGGTTTTGGGACGTTAAACAACAACAACAACAACAACAACAACAACAACAACAACATAAGTGGCAGAAATTAGCAAACGTTCTATTTTCCCGTCGACTGCACAAAAGGAACAGTTTGGAAAGATGCCAGACCAGTTCTGTGTAAATAAAAGTTCAGATATATAATTCTGCATCATGGTCTAGTGATCACAACTTCAATTGCTCTTGTTTGACACATTTGGTTATGCCTGGTTTCCGACCGGGTACAATTACATTTGAACGCTTCTTTGTCTCATTCGTACTTCTGAGACACGACCCAAACGGTGAACCCTTAGCGGCACTGCCTGTTGCAATGCTTCGTTGTTACCAGGGAAATGCTCTGGCGCATTGTAATGCGCAGCCTTAAAGGGCCCCTAAGCCACCCCCAGCATTTTTTTGAACATTTCAAGTTAACATGCGCATCAAGTTGAGAATGCCGTCACGATGAACGATATCAAATGCGGCAACGCTACGCGCCGCGGCCACGCGCCAAACTCGAAAAACAATCCCGTGCGTCTGGCCACCCATTTCCGGCATAGCAAAGTTAGCCGCGACCACATTGCGGCTTTTGGCGACGTCAGAAGAGTCCGAGCCCCGCTGATTGGTCGAAGGAGAAATTCGACTTCCGGTTAGTATGCTAGCAAATTCACGCGCTCCCTGGCTGTTTGCTTTTCCTCGACGCGTGGTGTTCGCGTGTGCACGCTTGTGAATTGGTAATTGCGCTACGCTACACAAGTGCCAAATCACTCGCGTTCCAACAAAGCCGTACACAGCTGTCCGTTCAGCCGCGTGCACAGCACCAACAAAACACTTGCGCGAACGCGGGAGCGCGGCGGAGGGGGCATAGGCTCGTCAACCGGAAGTGGACAGTCTTTCGAACTCTGCGTCGTCGGCGATGTATGTAACGTGACATGCGTAAGAGCACTCGGCGAGGAGGTGGCACCGGCAAGCCGCCGGTGCGGCGCAGGAGAGTGCGAAACAAGCAAGAGCCGCGTTTTAATAATCAAACGCGTGCAACTCCGCTATTTCGGCACCATTTAGAAAAATTCTTGCGGCTGTGTGTTCGTTGCCGACACCGACACAAGAGCAACACCACAACTAAATTTTGACCTCTGGGGGGTTTAGGGGCCCTTTAAGCCTTAGATGTGAGGAAGCGGAGTGCATGGTATACGCTTTCGTCGAGATATGTGGCCTATTGTCAAGATCTTTTGCATGCAGCTTCCCAACCGATTTTCATTCAATGACTGCCCCCAAGCAAACTAAGGAAAAAAAGTCTGGCGCATAAGAAACTCGGCGCAGTAGCACCCTAAGCCTGCGCTGGTAGCCCTACCCAAACCTCGGCCCATCCCTCACAGTGGTTGTGATCCACGGTGTTCACGCGAAGAGAAAGAAGAACAAGAAGAAGAAGCCGAAGAAGGGCTGTTGGGTCTCCGCCTCGTCTGAAGCAATAGCAGTCATGAAAGGCGTGTCCTCTGATGACGTTCACTCGAAGAGAACGACTCGGGAGGCCGACGTCACTGTCAAGACCCCGAAGTCGCGCCACCGAGAGGTCTCCAGAGCCGGTGAAGAACGCACTGCGTCAAAAACGGCGGCCGCAACTGCGACCAAGAGGTCAAAGAAGAAATCCAAGAAGGACAGGAGGCCCGACCCTCACAGTTCGAGCAAAACGTTTGAGCCCGTAGGAGTCGCTGGCGCCGGCATACAATCTGCAGCTGCTACCATCGGATCGACAACGCATCCAATTCAGGAACTAGGCAAGCACGCGGATCCCCCCTCTGGTATCGTTTGCCCTGTGATTTCCTCTGGCCATCATGCTGCCAGCGTTGAGTTGTCCCCTGGCACCGCGCCGAACGAAGCGACCGGAGGTCCTGCGGCTTCTGCGCACAGTTTTGGCTTGCCAACACAGAAAGGGGCAGAGCACCAGTCTGCGGGCGCTGTCTTGTCGGACCGGGTGCCTGACGGTGCAGATTCCATGCGCGGGACCATCGCGGAAGCAACCGGTGTCCAGGCGAGAGACGCGGGCTCGCGTCCCTCTAACGGTTTGGCTGCTGCTGTAGAAAGTGCTGAACGAAAGAGTCCCGAAAGCGTAAGTGCCTTCACGGCCAGTCGTCCTGTCGTTACTAGGTCGACCAGGGTGGCATCACTAGAAGGGACTACATTGTCACCGGAAGTACGTATGTAGCAGGAAACGTGCAGGCAGTATTGCAGTTGAAAATGAAGAATGTTGTTTAACCGTAATGTACAGGGTCGTCCCCTCTTAATGCGAACACGGCTCAGCGTGGCCGCTCATCGAAGCTAATCTAGCGCATCCGCACAAGGGCGTAGAAGCAGGGTTTCGTTGCGCTTAAAAAGCGCGGGCCACACGAATGCTGTGCACAGCAGAAAGGCAAGGACTCTGGCGTATTTCAAGCGAAGCGAAACCCCGCTTCCATGCCCTTGCGCACACGCGCTAGATTAGCTTCGATGCGCGGCCACGCCACGAGCGCGGCCACGTTGAGCCGTGTTCGTACCAAGAGTGTGCGACCTTGTACACTCGAAGTGGTACAGAACTAATCGAAGCTGGCTACGGGCTTAGGTGGCGTTCACGTAGGTGACTGAGTGAACACCCTACGAGACGCATTCGGTCGCGTCAACGAGTGCGACCTCCTGGTCTCCAGCAAGATATTTCGTGCGGTTACCGCTCCTTGGCTTCACTTTGTCTCGGTCAGCGCTGTCATTGGACAGACTCGAAGAGCAGCGAGAGGTCAAGCTATCTCAATCGCAGAAAAATATCCTGCTTTGTTACATAAACAAGTGACTAAACAAGTGAGATGCCACTAAACAAGTGAGATGCATCACCCTCCGTTTACGCGCCCCGAAGGCTTCCTTAAAGGCCGCTTGGCTAATTGTATCTGAATCTCACTTGCACCTCAGTCACGGATATGAATTCCTATGTGTTAAAATGGCGCTAGAACGCAAGAGGTGTGTGGAGCTGCACTTACGGACCCTCAAAACAGCAGTGGGGACAAAGTACATTGCTCCAGTAAACCACAATGATTGCTAGCCTTACCACGCCGTCTGAGAAAATCTACCCTCTATGTTTCCTGCTCCGTATCTCAGGTGGCCGTCGGTTCCCCCATGGCTGAAATCGAGGCCCTTCTGCGATCCACTAGCCCGGGAACCACGCTGAGCCCCAATCAACAAACTTTTGACGGTACGTCCGCGTAGATGGCGCTTCGGCAAAGCGCATGGAAGTTGAATGAAGAATGTGTTCCGTACAGTAACCCATTGAATGAAGAACGGAATGCACGCATTATGATCAGGAAGGAAACGTTTTGACGAACTTGGTTTAGGTACATAGCTAATGGATCTGCTATATGGCAGCTGTTGGCGACATACGTTCACCTTTGACGCCTGTTAATGTGGCTAACGTCAGACGTTACGTGATTTGGAGAGCCTTTTACTTATGATGCTTGCTACCGAATATTCTAGGGCTGTCTGTGGTTCGTAGTTTAGACTTGGCAAAATTTTATCAATATACGCTCGGAACACTTGACATTACCTTGCCGAATTAATCGTGTCGTTTATACAACTGGCCGACGACTCTGTGTTGTTCACCTCCCCGACACGGTGGTCTAGTGGCTATGACACTCGGTTGCTGCTCCGATGATCGCGGGAACCGCGGCGGTTCCATTTCGATGGAGGATGATATGCTGAGGCCCGTGAAGCGTGTGATGTCAGCGCCCGTTAAAGAACCCCAGGTGGTGGAAATTTTCGGAGCCCTCCACTATGGCGTGTCGCATATTTATATTCTGGTTTAGGGACGTAAAACCTCAGAAATTATTATTACCGTCTGTATTATTCACTAAAGATGCTGGCGATGAACGTCAATCACTTCTGAGCTCTTAACTCCAAGGCATTCTTTGCTGTCGCGGTCGGTCATTGTAACAACACTTGCTGGGGGTTTGCGTGTCAGAACGGCAACGTGATTATAAGGCACTCCGTAGTTGAGTGTTCTAGAGGTTCTGACCACCTTGGGTTCATTTAACGTGCAACGATGCACGGGTCTCTAGTGTTCGCGCCTCCATTAATCATGGCGGCCACGTTAGAGTTCATGTCTTTCGGTCCAGAAGCCAAGCGCCCCGTTAACAAAACTACCATGGCGGGCTACTTAAAAGAGCCGGCATCTTAAAAGGAAAAAAAAGATGTTTATTTTTCTATATGTCACGTATCAAGCCACTAACAGAAGTGAACCAGTATCTCTCTGGGGATTGAAAGCACCAATAACTTCGACAGGAGCCCTAACATATATAACATACGTAGCGTATCGTTTAGGAAATGTCGCCTTGTCCAACATAAACTGCAACACGCACCACCGAGTAGTAGGTTAACGGCTTCTACACATCACTTATGCTTGTCCAAGACTAGGACACACCCGTAATGGGCGAGATCCCTGTGCACAAACTAACATTGACGCTCAGGAAACGGCTACAACGTAACGCTGTAAAAGTTCTCCTATTTCTCATAGCGCTCGGTTGACCCTCCCACATGCCCAATGCCACAGCCTAATGTTCAAGTATTGCGCTTACGGAGAACAGTGCTAAGGCAACCATCTCTTAACTGTAAAACAATCCTTCCTTCGTAAGTCTTGTAAAGGCGCTAATGGTGGCATCTTCAGGCTGACGCAGTACATTCAAGACCCGGGTGAGCTTTTCCCAGTGTACTCTCACATCGTCCTACCACAACGGACAGGAAGAGCCTATGTATCTGACTTTTAACTAGCGCTGATTGCATTGAATGCGCTTGTCCTTAACAGTAGCGCTGTTGTGTTATTAAAGGGATCATGTAGCACTCGGGCATATTTTTTTTCGGTTGCAGTGAAAATGCGAAGTATGTTTGTTACACTGACGGAAACGAGAGTGCCTGTACCCCAGAAAAAGTGAATAAAATCTTTAACTTGGCGCAGCAAGTCGCGTAAAAATAACCAATGACACCGTCCTTGGCGATGTGTGTCAAACTCTAAGTGTAAAAGATAATAAAGAAAAACCCGCGCAGGTACACTTATGTTGCTTAATTTTGCTTAACCATTGCTTCCTGCATCACATCTGGTAGCATTTCTTTGCGACAGAGAGCACCCTTTTTTTCCCATGCAGCCGCTACTTTGAAGCCCGCAGCACCATCTTCTTTATTTAATTCGGCGACCTGTCTAGCTTTGGCATAGTACTTTATCTGACCGATGGCGTGCCGTAAATGACTATTACGGTAATGTTATTAATGACGAGAGAAAATTAATCATGCAAAACACAGCAACCAGTGTCGCCTACCTCCCTACTTAAGCCGAAAAGGAGACCACAACGGTCAAGTAATATTGTTTTAGGTATTTTCACCCACATTCCGGCGGAAGTGCTACAATCTGGGCTATTTAATATGGTACGCTTTCTATTGCGATAGCAAACAGGAAAGCGGCGAAGGGCGGTGGGCAGCCACTTTAAGTTCCGTTAAAGTGGCATTACCCATGCGCTCAACGGTAGCTCATTTGCATGAAACACAGAACGCCCGTTCTTTTCATTTGGCTATTCCAAACGCGCTACAGCAGAGTGAACAAATGAAACGAAAATGTGCCTGATCCCATTGTCATAGTAATCCGTATAACACGAAAGTGAAACCTGTCTTCGCGAAGTTGTGGAATGCATAAGCAGCAATCTGGCGAATCGAAGGGCTGGAGATGGCTTCGGTACTGTGAACACGTTACATGTAGACATCAGTGGAACCTCGACTGAAACTGAATTGCACGCGCCGCAAACGGAGACACCTTGCAAGAGAAACCGAACGGGTTGTCATCGGATTGTTTTGTGAGAGAGAGAGAGAGAGAATTAACTTTATTAAAGGTCCTGAAGGGGCATGGGTACCCATTACGGGGGCCGGCCCGGTGGCTCCACCCATGTGGGGACTGGGAGTCTGAGCTCGCCAGCCACCTTGTGGGCCTTCTGGACGGCCTGGTGTTGAAGGGCCCTGTCGGGGCTCCTAAGGTGGGTGATCCATTCGTCCTCGGTGGCAGGAGACCCGAAGCTAGCGTTTAGCGCGGGACACTGGTGGTTTAAGTCGCACTTTGCATTTTGGCATTTGGGGCATTCGGGCCTTATATCCGGGAGGTATTTGTTGCAGATATTGGGGCTGGGGTAACTGTGCGTTTGCAGAAGTCTAAGAGTTAGTTGTTGTGCTTTATTTAGTGTTGAGAGAGGTGAGGGGAATTCCTTTATAGATAGCTTATAGTGCGAGCAAATCTCGTGATAGGAGAGGAGAGGCTCCTGGTGCGTGTTGGGGTCCCCGGCCGGCGAGCCGGCCCGCGTCACCGGGCGGCGCATAAGATCTCGCGCGAGGTTATGGGCCAGCTCATTACCGTTGGGGACCCATGGTTGAACGTTGAGGCCTTCATGCCCCGGAAACCAGTAGATTTGCTTATGAAAACACAGCCCATTGGAACGAAAGGCTTGTCGACGGCCGTCCTTGCGTTCCTGGAACAGTTCGCGTTGCAACTCAACACACCTGGCCACGCAAGACAAATTTTGTAGCGGCCGCGTTCGCACTTTGCCCGAGGGACGCACCGTCACGGCGCCGCGATACCGCTAACTTCCGCGGAGGTCGCGGCGCGAACACTACCCAAGCGCTGACTGCCTGCGCGATTTAGCACAACAATCTGCTTCGCTCTAGTTGTCGTTTCTAGATGGCGGTACCACAGCAGCGAACCTAAGCGAACCAAGAGTGCAGTATAAGGAAGGCTATGTCAATTTAAGAGTAATTTTGCTTGTTACACACTGTAGTTAACTGTACTAAAGACCTTTACTTTAACCGGACAACAATGAAAGACATCTTGTAACGCTGTCTTGAACATATAAGGCCAATCTGTGCTCTCTGTGCATGATGTTGAGGTGGTGTATCTACCGAACACATACTTAGGGGTGCCTCTAGACAGGTACAGAGAAAATACGCAATTTTGGATGCAGAAGGCCGACGAAATGAAAAGAAGGACTTTGTGCTGGGCAGGACGAGATTTGTCAATATTTGCCCGGTCTACTATATGTAATATTTTCTTGGTAGCGAAGATGTGGTATCTCCTCCAGGTATCGTACTGCACTAGAAGCGGAATTAAGCGATTCCACAGAGTTTTTGCGACATTTGTGTGGAATTCTCAGTTTGAACGAACGTCGCGGACTAATCTTTTCCGTAAGGTCCGAGATGGAGGGTTGGGTTTATCTCACCTGTTCTTGAAACAGGTGACCAGCAGGTTTTTATTCCTAAGAGATCAGCAAGACCCCTTTATCCGCACAATAATTCAAGTAATGTTACCGGGCGCAATACCAGAATTTGTTGTTTCCACGGTAGAAAATGGCCAATATAGAGTATCCCGTTACTTATGCGAGGTTGTATCTTCCTTTAGGTTCCTCATAAGCAAATTCTCTATTGAGTACTTAAGCAATGTCCCAAGGAGAAGACTGTTAAAAGATCTCATAGACGTAGTGCTTCCCCTCCCGATTTATAGATCTATTCATCGGGAGGGACCAAGAAGTAACGTCCTTAAACGCGTCAAGAAAATGTTAGTTTCTGGCAGGGTAAAAACGTTCTTTTTTGAACTTCACACAGGCACCTTACCAGTTAAAACATGGCTTCAACAACGAGGTATGTTCGTGCCTTGGGGAGTGAATTGCCTTTTATGTCGTAAACCGGAAACTATTGAGCATGTCTTTATTGACTGTTGGGATGCAGTTTTTACTGGGATGTGCTGCAAAGAACACTGAAGAAGGAACTCCCAATAGATCCCTACGGTATACGATTCTTGCCTGTACAAGGAAATAGTGTCCGTTTATGCTTTTAGGACTTTATAGCATATGGAGGTCACGCATGGATGTAAGGAACGCTGATCCTCATACACGATCTGTCAATGCTCATTTTGTTGAAAACGTCACGAAACTTGGTGAAGTGCTAAAGTACCTAGAAGCTGATGAGGAACTTATTCGTATAATAGATAACTTAAAACATCTGAAAGTTCACAAGCATATACAACCAGCCTCATAGACGCTGGCGGGTTCTAAGTGTTATTTTTGTGTTTGCACTGTTTTGTGTTTGTACTGCAATAAAGAAAAAAAAGTTGAGGTGGTGTATCGGTAGAGCTTCCAGCACCTTTCGTCAAATCCCGGGATAAGGTGGGTTCGAGTCCGCCTGGGTGGAGCTTTTCTTTTGTGAATGTATGTTAATTTTGCAGATATCCGTTTCCGTTACAGAAGTACGTCACAGGTTTTTTGGTGGACCCCATCACAAAACACTTTCGTGTTAAAAACAACTTTTAGGCAGCTACGCACAATTAATACACATAGTGGTGATGAGGCCCATGTGCTGGGCGTTAAACCGCAGAAATCAATCAAACCAAAGACTGAGGAAGCAGCGGAGCATTGTGGCGTTCCCCTCCTCCTCACCCGCACTTCCATTTCCCACGCTTGCTATGGCTTGCCTCACTCTCTCCTACCCTCCTCACTCTCAACATTCCTCCTCATTCTCGCTTCCCTTTGCCACCCCTGTTGCACTACACTCTACGCGTCTATGCTATGCTACAACCGCTCCCTATCTCCTTTCCTTCATCCTCAGTTCCCTTTGCCATCCCCTGCTGTACTATAATGTAGTACAAGACTGTGGCTTGCTGTACCCTCTCCCCTCCTCCTTTGTCTGCGCACCCTCACATCATGCCTCCTCTCCCACACCTTTTACAAAGGGAGGGAAAAGGTATGGGAGAGGTTGAAGCGTGGCATAGGCACTGTACGTGCCTATGCTACGCTTCTACCGCTCCACTCCTTTTCCCTCACCACACTCGGCTCCCTTTCGCATCGGCTCACTACACAAAGATGTGCTACGGATTACTCTGCCCCTCCTCCTCACTTTGGCTTCCTTTCCCACCCTCCGCTATGTGTGGCCAGCGAAGCAGGCGCAGTGCCGTGCGAACCTATGTGCAGCTGTACATGTGGTTGCTAGGCAACGCGAGTTGACGTCACCGCTAAACGAGATTTCTTTCCGTTGCCGGTTGACATATTGCGCCCGGCTCAAAGGGCCCCTGCGACACCAACTAGGCATGCCGCTTTGGTCGCTTATTCTGGAACTGTAGCATGAGGAACGTCGCAGCGAGAGTGGAAATGCCAAAAGTAAAATGGTTATAATTTTGTTTTTTTTTACTAAAAACTGCTGTTTGCTTTCACCGTGACGACACAACGGCAATTTTTGTTACGGTAAGTGCCGTTTCGCTACGTTGAAGTGACGACAGTGGCTGTGCATTACGATTGGCTGGACGCCTCAAGTTCTATGTTACATTCATGTTGTGCATTTCTAGGTCACTATGTTGAGAAAGGAAATGTAAAAAATATAGAGACTGTTTTGTCCAAGGACGTAAACTTTTTTATTTTTGACTTCAACGGAAGTGGCAGTCGAGCCTGGGGGGGGGGGGGGGGGGGGAGGGGGGGAGACGATCAGTGCCGTTTTTTTTTTTGCGCCGAGCTGGGAAGGGGTGCATCAGCCTGAAGTGGTTCCAAAACCGGTCGAGAGCAGCGTTGGTGCACCGTTGCAGTAGAAAGAGCTCGAGCCTCGTTCGGGACACAACAGAAACATTCCTTATACTTCGTGAGATACAAAGGGCAACCTGTTTTAAACAGCATGTGTTGAAAATAATTACGTCTCCTGATTGACACACGTGGCTCGCCGTAACCACGATGACAACCCCATCAAAAAGAGCGGTGACAAGATATTTTATACAGGCCACAGTGAGGGAAAACTTCCGGTATCTCTATATGAAAGGTGTGTGGGGATTCGAAGCAACCAGTGTCGTCCGTGGGAGAGCGAAATGCGAAAGGAGGTGCTTTTCCAGTGTGTCGACTGGTGTTCTAAACTTTGAGGACTAAACCTAAGTTTTCGTGTAACGATTCTGATCATTCCGTTTGCTTTAGTCTCAGCATTGAAATGAACACACGCTATATTGCTACAGGAGGCAGTCGAAAAAGTGCCCCAGGGTCCCTTTGAAGAGCTCCGCTCTTAAGGACAAGAAAGCCTGCGGGGCAAGCATTTTTATATCGGCACCTTTGTCCTTATGCACTATAGGGCGTGTAAAACCCAAACCGACGCGTTTAGGCTTGGCTAACTTAGGGACGTTGACCTCTGTGCATGTGCAGGTCAGTCCAGTGTGTGCCTCCGTGTGGTCACCCAACAGAGTCCTGGGAACCCCGCGAGCTCACGAAGACAACGACGCTACAAATCGAAGCCACGCAAACAAACCGAGGACTTCGTGGGCATGGAGAAGCTGTGCGAAATGGTGCGTTCGGCCGAGAATTTTTGTTCGATGCACAGTTGCTCTCAAGGCACTATTCTTGTTACGTATGCGTGTTTTAAGCGTTCGGTAATAATCTATCACTGTCGGCCTCAGCGATTACGCCGATGTCATTGCACTCGACTCGCTTTAGGGCGCGTCATAAATCTTTGATTTCATCTGTTCATTGATGGATTGCATTAACCGTTTAAAGACCGCGCACGTGCTCTACAGATCGTGTAGTGAAAAGTATACATTGACGAAAGTATCTCGACAGCGAGGAGTTCCGTTACCGAAGCACGCTACACAAGCGTTTTCGTATTACTGCGTGACCCACTGTCGAACTTGTAACCGCAGTGCCCTGCAGGCAAAGCCGTCTAGCCGCTCAGCTATTGTCACAATTGAGGGAAAACTAGGGTGAGACATTCAAAACACAGGAGATGTGGGGCACAATAAATACGCGCAGAGAGGTCTGTCTGATGCGTTATTTTTCAGTCCAACAACTTTGAATGGCTGTCGAATAAACTGGCAATTGCCGAAGTTCAATCTGGATCTAATCTGGATCTAATGTCACTTAACGAGTACCTACTAGCCCGAGAAAAGGTTATCGTGGATCTAGAAGGCAAACCAAAATTCGTGAGTCATTCCGATATTACGTGGAGGTGTATGAGCAGTAGAACGCGACAAGTATGTGACACAGAATTTCGTCAAGACCAGGAGCATTTCGCTCTCCTCTTGAGCGGCGGCGGCGGTGCAGCGACACACACACACACACACACACACACACACACACACACACACACACACACACACACACACACACACACACACACACACACACACACACACACACACACACACACACACACACACACACACACACACACACACACACACACACGAGTCCGAGTTGTGGCGCGCGTAAACATGGCAGCAGGCGACGTGTAGCAATTTGAACGAACATGGAATTCAGTTGGGATTGAGAATTAAGAGAGCTGGTATGGACTAGAATACGTGTGCGATGCACGATGTTAAGACCGAAGGCGAAGAAAAGTAGACGGGCCAGGCACATACGCGCAACTACAATTTATGGAAAAAGCGGGAAAAAATTACAGGTAGCGCATGGAGCTTACCGACGCGAACGCCCCAAAACCATCTCTTGACACGCCATGATTAAATGGGCACCAAAGTGAATGAACACTGTGGTTTAAACAGACAGATTATTATTGAGAAATCCAATGTCGTTAATTTTTGACACTTTGCGCTCATTGTTATAAGAGAAACCCGACATCAAACTTTCATCTTAGTTTCACCTTTGAATGTCGCGGACAACAGTGAAAATATGACGTCATGAGCCCCGTTTCTTCGCTGCGTTTTCTCGCCGGCATTGGCTCACTCATGTTGTCAGAAAGACGCCATGTCAAGTGTCCGTGTTCCTTGCAGCACAACGTATACATCTGTTGCCTATAAACTGTTATGCAGGACTTAGTAAACGCCTTCGAAAACGTACGATGTTAGGCATATTAGTGTGGCGACGTCCGAGCAGGCATCATGACTTCTTTCGCGTTTTCCACTCGCGAGAGTGGTGCTTTTGGCAGTGTGAAAAAGTAATTTACCTGTACGAGAGAAATCGTAGCTCACTTATTGTCGCTATAGGTTTTACGCGTGCGTGCAGAGTAGTCGTAATCATAAATGCACGATGTTATGGATGGCTGGCTGATACATCCCTCTTCTTTTCCTTTTAAATGGAACGCTTCAGTTATATCGCGCAAAAATTTCTCCCGTGCCACGCAAGGACCTTGGTTCAGGCACTCCGGAATGTTTTTGGGAGAGAGGGGAGGGGGGCAAGTACTAGTTGTCTTTGTATGTTGTCTTTATTTTCACTTCTTCTGAATATTTTCGATTCAAATTTATTTAACTTACACATTACAAATATTATTTATTAGCTTTAATGACATCAGTAATTGTTTTATTCATTTTAGCCGTATTAAATTTTACATATTTGCATCCTCGCTTATTTCAGATTGGTATGCACTTCGAAAAATGCTTGGAAATTTCCGAAGTACTGAAAACCTGCGCAGACCGCGTAACCCGCGTGATAGTGTGGTCCAGTGCTTTGTAAAGCACTGGACCATACAACCACGCGAAAAAAGAAAGTGCCTACAACTATATACATTCACTGCATGGGGAACCGACGTGTGAAACTTAATAATCATGCTTTGTCAAGATATGGTTTTCGAACGCACTCGTTGATAAGTTCCATACGGTACGTGCATTAATTTTTCGCCGCTTTTGTATAAACTTTGGTGGTAAGTCTACGCCCGTCCGGTACACTCTTTTTCGTTGGCGGTGCAGCGCACTTGTTTTTTCGTGTGACATTCAGTATGAAGACCTCACCATCGATCGACGCATAGTTCGGGTTTCTGCAGTTTCCGCACGCCATATAAATGCACAAATTCTCTTCAAATTGCAAAAAAAAAAGGAATGTTCGATTTCATCGCTGTAATACACGGCCTTTTCAACTTCGCAAACCACAATCACATTTTGTGAAACATTTCGCAGTGAATCGAACAGCTACGCCTACGCAAGATGAGAAAACTGTGGTCTGTAAAATACTCAAGGATTGAAATAGGAAAAGTTAGGTCTATGTAATGCACATGCTTTAGTTTCTAAAATCTTCAATTCGTGTACTATCGGTGCATTATTGGTTCGTATACCACCTTTAGATGCCAGATTCACAGCTAGATGACGCTGTTGTAGCGAACTATTGCACTTTTAGTTGGCGTAATTCAATCTTTACATGTCCTATTTCAATCCGTGAGCACTGCACATGTACAGCTGAAGGCATACGCACAAATGCAATGTGAGAGAGAACCACTTGTTCTGTATTGCATGTTTCAGATCTTCTCTGTTTGAAGTCGTGAGATGAAAGTTCAAGCGACCAGCTAGTCTAACCTTAAGCCAGTATTCCAGTTGTACTTGCGGCACACTTTAGGGAGACAGGGCCATGAAGGCGCTTAGAATAAGGCAGATTGGACGTGTTGGTGCGTTACATCTCTTTTTGCTTTTGTTTTTGCACACTTCTGGTTGAGTGTGAAGGAAAGAGACACAAAGAAGAAGTGGCGAAGAGGTCCCGTCTGTCTACTGTCTTCATTACTTGTCCATGTCCCTGTCACACTCAACCCGAGGTGCGCAAAAGCAAGTGAAAAATAACGGAGCGCTAAGCTGCTCATCAGTACATTGTGGCTTCGATTTCCAGACTGCTGCGTTAAGACTTGAACACGATATCCCTTGTGTGCCCGTTACTGACAGTAAGTTTAAACCTCAACCGGGCAGTACCTTCAGATGTCCCTCTTCCACCTGTGTGTCAGAGGAACTCGGACAAGTAAATCAATCAATCAATGAATGCGAAGAGTCAGACTATCACGATATTTTTAAAGCGCAGTGTAATTGTACTCACACAGTCTCACGACAACGGTAAAGTTTACAAGGCCGTCCTATCATAGTTTATCTTATCATTGCAGCCGCTTCACTACTTACTGAAATACGACGAACAGACTCCGTGATTGAGTCGGCGTACATTGGAAATTACGATGTACATACGAAGGCCAGTTATAGAAACGCCGAGCTATCAAAGTGATTGTCGAGGCCTGCTGGCTCTGTTTCATTTGGGAGACACGCGGGGATATTACCTGTGCCACTTCGAAGGGATAGAATGTTAGCATCATCTGTGGGATGGCGACATATGAGGGCGTACAAATGAAGCGTTCGATATCGACAGATATGTGCACGAAGGAGAACACCTGCAAGCTTGACACTACTCGACGTCTTGAGAAGCCTTAATATCATGCCTGCACGACTCACCGCGTCGCTTAGCGACACGAGCTGCTTCATTCGCTTGTTCAGTAGACAGCGTACCATGTGCGCGAACGGGCTTCACATGTTCAGGCAAAATTACCAGGCGCTACGCAAACGTGTAATGCATCCATCCGCATGACATTCTGTTCCAAGGACAAGAAGACGTAAATGTAGGCAATCGGCAGTATCGCGATCACACATTCTGTGGACTTGACCTGCATTTCGATGGAGGCGAAATGTTGAGGCCCGTGTGCTGTGCGATGTCAGTGCACGTTAAAGAACCCCAGGTGGTCAAAATTTCCGGAGCCCTCCACTACGGCGTCTCTCATAATCAGAGCTGGTTTTGGGACGTTAAACCCCACATAACAACAACATTCTGTGGACTTGACCGGGCACTTTTCTTGCCAGGGCTATACACGAGCAGTTAAATTTGGGTGTGCTATTCGTCCGCGATTTTCCATTGACTTCTTCAGGCCCGTAATCTACGGTACGAGCGCAGGAAGTTATTCAGCGTTTCGAAATAGACAGCATATTTAATTTGCCTGTTAACTTATCCAAATAAATTGCAGTACGTGCTACACAGAAAGTACAGCTTTCATTTACACAATACTGCTGCCGGCTATAAGGGACATGTACGCTATTGGTATTGGCATCCATTAACTTTAATGGCAACTAGACACGTATACATTAAAGAAAAATGAAAGCGCACAATTTAAAGACATTGCTAATTGTCTTTCAGTCCATTCATCGACCTGGCGAAGATGCCAAAAAGTCCAGGAGGCTGCTGCTGGTGCTTCCTGCTGTGTCCGTCGTCGTTTTAATCGGTCTGGCCTCGATCGTCTTCTTGATGATGACTCGGAATCGGATGGACGCGAACACCACGGGCGAGCCCTTCTGCACCAGCGGCAGCTGCGTCATGCACGCGGACATCATTGGTCTGAGCGATGTCTACAAGGACCAGCACCAGGGTCGTCCTTGCGACGATTTTGGCAGCTTTATTTGCTCCTTCTGGAAGAAGCGCCACAAGGAGAAGGTCGCTCGCAAATACGTCACGCGAAGCGTCCTGACGGATGCCTTCATGGACCACATTGTCAGCCTAGAAAAGTTCGGCGTCCAGGAGCATGTGCTGGCCATCTCGCAAAGACCCGCACGCATGATGGACGCGTGTCTCCTAAGGCGTCCCTCGGATGACAAGGAAGCCTTAGACCAGCTCCTCGACTTCATGCACCGCACCGGCATCGGGTTTCCTGGGGACGACATCGACAAAAGCGACTACTCTCGCCCGCTGCACATGCTGGTCGACTTGGCTTACAACTGGGCTCTCCCGCTATGGTTCTTTGTCGATCTTGTCATCCCTCGAAACAGCACGGCGTCGCACGCAGTCGTCTCTCTAAGGCATTCCTCTCTCGGGGACCTTTATAACAGCTTGCAGGAAGCTATCGAAGTATACGAAGAAGTGTACTTGTTTTACGTGAATACCATTCTTGAAGTCGTCTACGGAGGCACCGTAGAAGCGTCGTTCAAGCATTTCACTAACGAAAGTAAACTGCTCCAGAAGCACGTTTTCGCAAACCTAAGTCGGTTGAGCAGGTCCATCCACAACCCTGTCTTGCTGACTGTAAAGCGCTTGCCGTATTTTGTCGTCAACACATCCGTTGAAGATTGGCTGGGTGCTCTGCGGCCTTTGAAAGGATTTCAACAGAACGCTGGCGAAGACACCGTAGTGTACATCGCGGACAGGGAGATGCTCGTCGTCATGAGTACATTTTTTCAAGCTTACTCGGCACGAGAACTGTACCTACACATCCACTGGTGGTTCGTGCAAATTTTTGGGGCCATAGTCAGCAACACTTTATTTGATGCCTTTCGGAGGGATCCTGAGCGCGGCCCCTTAATGCAGAATGTAATTTGTTCCGTTCAGGTGAACCTTAATTACAACGCTGTATTGGCTAGCGAAACACGCGCCCATCAGGAGTCCTCGATAAGCGCCAAAGCAGTGGCCGCTTTGAAGAACGTGCATAGTGCCGCAGTTTCCAAAGTCAGTTCCGCCATGGGCGCTCGCTTGGCTCTGCTTCTGGAGGAAATGGAGCCATTCCTGTGGCCTACAGAGCAGTACGCCAGTGATGATGGTCTCTTGCGACTTTACGGAAACGCCACAACCGATAATAAGGAACCAAACTTTTTCCAGCTCTGGTTGTCCAGAGCGGTGAGCTACCAACAGTCGTGGGCTTCTCTGAAGGAGCGCTCTTCCGAGGCGTCTATTTTCAAAGTGGACGCCTCTTTGCTGACCTCCCACCACATAATGTCGAAGGTGGTCTCTCTCTCCCTTGCCGTAATCAAAGCGCCGCTCTACTACCCGGACGCTACCAGTGCAATCATCTACGGCGGCCTGGGTTTCATATACGCCACTGAAATTGTTCGTGTTCTCAACAGCCTCTCACTACTTCTGGACGGAGGGACCACCATCGTGCCATCGGAGGCAGGTTTCTCGCAATCCTACGTGTCGGCGCCGTATTCGTGCGCTGGGATGGACGTAGCAGACATCTACCCAATGTACATGGCGTTGGAGCTTGCCTATGCCTCGTACCGCCAGTTCCGCGACGATACCGAAGACGTGCGCCTCTGGAATGCCAAGGGATACACCCCGGAGCAGATTTTCTTCGCCACCGTCTGCTACACCATGTGCGACATGGATAGGGGAGCCGTCTCCTGCACGACGCACATGAAGCACTTCCCTGAGTTTGCGACTGCGTTCTCTTGCCCACCTTCACTCTCATTAGAATCGTGCGACGTTTTGCATTAGTGCTTCGCATGCGACAACATTTCGTTCCTGAAAGAGTCATGGTGGACCCGACTTGCACATTTTTTGATGAAAACTGATGAAACGCAGATAATTGTTTTTTCTCGCCCACATGACGGGAGAGGGCGGCCTTAATAATACGTAGCCAAATATATACAGTGACATCTTTCAGCGTGTGCAACGTGCTAAGCGGCGTGCCCTTCGACAACGATGGATCACAAGATGCGCTAAACAGTGCGTCAGCAGGTAAAAATGCCTAGTGAGCTGCAGCTTCTTCGCATGTAAATGATGTAGTATTGCACTCGATATGACTTGCAACACCAGGTCGCCTGGCCGAGCAGGCTGTAGATTGAGAATGGTTCCAAATTGTCCTTGCTTAGAGACCTAGGTGCTGTTCCACCATTTGCTGCCTCCCATAAAATTATCGTCGACCTGTCGTGACCTAGAGCCCAAAGCTTGGGGTCATTTTCTGTCTTGGAGCCTGCTCGGGCACGCGACTTGGTGTTGCAAATAACATTGAGCGCTACAGTACATGTGGGAATTTCAGTAGCGTATGCTCATGTTCCAAAAAACAACGTTGACCTTTTTTCATTTGCTTTCTTGTGTGTGTGTGTGCGTGTGTGTGTACGTGTGCGCGCGTTTGAAGTGGCGTGAGAGGAAATTTTTGCGTGTGTGCGTGCATGCATCAATTCCTTCGTATTGCTTATTTTCTTAATACTATCGATACTATCGGTACTCCACGATCATGCTGTCAGTGGTAATAAAACAATCGATCAGTCAATCACACAACTTCATTTAAGGCGATTTTCAAAAGCAGGCAAATGAGCCGCGAATAAAAGCAGTCTTTCGACAGCTTGACGATCCCGTTGACGCCATCCTAAGGCTTCACAGCAGCGCAATCAAGTATTTCATACAAACAGAAAATAAAAAAGAAACTTTGACACGCAAGTAAATTTGCACATTGGTAGCGCTGTAGATAGTAATATCGAGAGTTCTATCGAAATGTGTACTATCGTTTGTACTACTGCACAGGCTACATCTCTACGGATAAGCTCCAAGAAGAACAAAAGCGCTTGGATAAGGTTTCGCCACGAAATCTCAAGCATGAGGCACGGAAATTGTGGAACAATATAAAAAATCTTGGATTTTGGAGCAGTGCTATCCTCGCACTATCAAATTTACCTCAAGGTCCAAGCCCGTCTACAGAAGACGATATAAGGCTCATTGAGGATGGTGATGTACAGTATGGTACACGGTTAGAGGGAACGCGCGCGCGCGTGTCCGCGCTCCGCGGAGTGCCAGTGTATCCGGCGTGGCCGCGCACCGAAGCAAAGCGGCACGCCGCTTTGCAAAGTGGGCTAGAATAGGGCCCATCTTAGCGGCGCAGGCGCACAGGAATCCTGGGGAGGTGCTCCGTGCCATCTGCCACAGCCCACCTGCGTGCCTGCGCCGCTTCGCTTCGATGACGGCCACAACGGATACACTGGCACTCCGCGGAGCGCGGACACGCGCGCGCGTGTTCCCTCTAACAGTGGACCATACTGTAACACGTAGGATGTCTCGAAATTTCTGTGTCGAGGTCAATACACTACGATTTCATCGGTGTAAGAGGTGTGAGGTATCGTACGATGATGGCGACAGTTTTTTGTGGCAGGACGTTTTCATGCCATGGTTAATAGCTTCGCTGTTATTAGAAGAGGGACAGGTTGAAAAGCTATCATCATTACTTCTTTCCAACTTGCCGAACACTTTGACCAAAGGCACTTTGACCAAGATCCCTTGCTGGCGCGCAGTAGAATAGAGTTGAAATGTTCAGGTGTAGCGGAAAAGAAGCTGCTACACGAGGCGCTAGTGCGCGGCTCCAAATTTGCATGCATTTCGCGATTTAAAAGAAATCAAGGATTCAGGAGCAGCTGGTAACATTCGTGCACGACTTCACTAGCTGGCATATCACGGCATTTTCACTGGGGAAATGATTAGTTCCTTTCGCCCACAAGTTGCCCATAAATTAAATGAACTGAGAATTGCTGATAGCGCGAATGAATTTCTGGCGATATCGATGGCCAGCACCATAATTATTGACAGCACTCTCGATAGTATTATTGGAAGTAATACTATACTGGTAGTACTATCGATAACGCTATCAATAGTTTATCGATAACGTTACTACCGGTAGTTTTTTTCACACTATTGATAGTTTAAAAAACCATCGGTACTGTCGATAATCGGTTTACTGATACGTTTGAAACACTAGACAACAGGAATAAACAGGCCGAGAGAATGAAAGGTGTGACCACTTTCGTACGAAACTCCATGGCTAAATCTTATAAGCTTCTTCTTCTTTTTCTCCTCTCTGGGGAGGCACATAACAATCGCGGGGGATTGGCCAAGACCGAATGGATTTAAAGGGGCCCTGAAGTCATACCTTACTCGCCGAATTTTGCATGGAAACAGGTTCTTTGTATTGTGAAGTAAATGCAAAACGAATTTTCAAGATTTTAAATGCAGGCAAACGGAAGTTATTCAACTTACAAAGTAAAAGTAAAAGCAGACGACAGATATCGACATCCGCTCTCGCATTTCACTCACGCAGAGACGTGCTTTCAATCGAAACGCGGTTTACATCTTGCGGAACCGGAACTGTACTGCCGCTGTGGCCTTCCTACCACTAGCAACCACCTGGGCCGCACAGCGCTCCTTGTGTCAGTTACAGGCAAAATGAACTTGCAATAAACAAATTCGTGCGTTTTAAGTACCTTTAGCAAGCATTAACTGTGTCCACATTTTAAAATTGATTAGAGTCAGTGCATTGTAAGCATATGTGATGCATATTTCTGTTCTAGACTGTTCCTGGCCAACCAGAACGGACAGCGTGGCCAGCACAGGAGCGTCACATCCGTTCCAAGAAACTTTTAATGAACAACGCTGCTGTCGGCGCCGAAGCCAATTTCAAGTGCAAATTAAACATCATACGCTTTAACTTCCCTATAGTTTCACTGGTGCTACGGTCACCAATGAGCCTCGCATCAAGCAAACGTGCAGCAAAAGCGACGTCCGCAATTTGCGTTACAAGGCTCCTTTAAAAATTACTGTGCTATAGGTGGTTTGACCAAGCGCTAAGGTACATCTAATTAGAACTAATGTGCGACTCTTTCAGTTTTTACTAGAAATTTCATTATTGCAAAATTGACGTCTCTGTGGTCGTACCTTAAAGTGGACCCTCCAAGCGAAAGAATAGTAATTTCGGCAAACTGGTGTACTGGACACGCCAGAAGGCAATTCGGCCGTGGATATCAAGGCACGGACAATCCTGCCTTGATATCAGGGCGTGGATATGAGGACTGTCTGTCTTCGTGCATCATCCGCCGTTTGTTCCTGGCGCGTTCGAGGGCGCTAACATCCAGGCGCTCAAGTGCCTACTCAAGGGATACTTTTTTCAAATCTCGCTCACTTTCTTAGAAGCACGGAATATTAATACCACTGAACATGGCATTATTAGAATGCGTTGTCGGGGCACAAATTATTATGCTGTACATGATCGCCTTCGAGCGTGGGCTTAAAGCAACAGTTTAAATTTTGGATAAATAACCATAATTAATTGCGTGAGCTCCGTGAAAAAAAACGGGGTTGACCCTTCTGTCATAGGAAACGATATAACACGAAAGCATAATGTATCCTCACAGAAGTATCTGGATGTTTCTTGCGCCTCGAGATGCCACGCGACGGAGTCATGAATGCACGTCCACTTGCGCGACACTGACCCGCCGACGTCGTTGCGAGGCCCGCCACGGTGGTCTAGTGGCTATGGTACTCGGCTGCTGATCCCGGGGTCGCGGGATCGAATCCCGGCCGCGGCGGCTGCATTTCGATGGAGGCGAAATGTTGAGGCCCGTGTGCTGTGCGATGTCAGTGCACGTTAAAGAACCCCAGGTGGTCGAAATTTCCGGAGTCCTCCACTACCGCGTCTCTCATAATCAGAACTGGTTTTGGGACGTAAAACCCCACAAAACAACAACGTTGTTTCGAGCAGTTTCCTTCGCCGGTCGCACCACACGCAAAGGACTAGCCGCGTGGAGATGGCTACGGCTACACTATGCTAGCAATGAAGCGTCCCATGGCAATACGACGCGAGAGACATCGCGCGTAGCTGTGTGGTCACCGAATGTAACCACTGCGAGCACTAAGCGAGCACCACAATGCAGCGACAGCGCTTCGGCGGCGGCCTCCTCCGTCGTCTCCGATGCGTTGAGATTACGGAAGCGATAACCACGTGCTCGTGATTGCTATCTTTCGAACTTCGCTTTAGCACTCCTAGATGGCGGCACAACCCCAGATGCGTAAGTTCGTCTTCGTGCGCGCGTAGGCGGACGGGCGAACTTTTTTTTTATTTATTTACAGATACAGCATGGCCTTTCCCAGGCCCATGCAGGAGTGTGTACAAACAACACAAACAGATAATAAGGTAAATACATTGAATGACTTGGCAGAAATGTAAGAAAGAAATGAATCACAAGTGCATAAATGGAAAGATATATCAAGGTTCTGTACATATATTGTTAATACAAGAGAGTTACACTGAAAACGATATGTTTCTATGTCAGCCATTTACATCAAGAAACATTAACGTTACTGATATTATGAGTAAATGAATGCTACCAGACAGAGTTCACTTCATCAGCTAATTTATTCCAATAAGAAATTGCTGCATGAAAGAGACAGAACCTGTGGACACTAATGTGGCTAATTGGTTGTCTGAAAGTTTTACAGTGATGCGTCCTTGGTTCAGGGAAAGGTTGATAAGGAACACGGTGATGAGGAAAGATATGAGGCGATTTTGTTTTCGTTTCAGTGTGTGGTGGCATAGCGCAGGCAGCACAGCGCTCGGCAGCTTTCGTTGTCGAACGGGCGGTCGTCATTTAGACTCCCAGTGCGACCGCGCCAGCAAAAATTTTTTCAAACCGTCCACTTTCAAAGCCTTTGGTGACTCGAACCCTTGACCTTCTGAGCGGGTAAGGAGTCAAGCCATCCACTACCCGAACATGTAGGGTACAGCGCTGACCATTTGCGTGTATGTGAACACGAACGATCGGTCTGGTCTTCTGAGCGTATGTGGAGCTGTAGATTCGACCATCTGAACATGTGTGGTATGGGACCTTCGACTTTAGGAACGTGTGTGAGCTGGAACGCCGAGATTCTGAACGTGTGCGTTATGAAGCCCTGGGCCTTGAAAGTTTGTAGAGACATGTAGGCTATCGCACACTCAATCAGCTCAGCATGCAGGTATCTGAACCTTTCGAAAGGAAACAGCGCGAAAACAGGGACGACGATAAAGAAACATACGACACACCACGGAGCGCTGAGGGTCTCAGGAAGACGAACCTTTGTTCATCTAAACGTCTAGAAGATCGAAATAGTCATCCCTCTCTGCGTGTTTGCTGATGAATAGTTGGGTGGCAGGGTGACCGACCACGGAGCCTATCGCTAGCGTCGTATAAAGAAAAGCTCTCGCTCTCTCCTCTCGGCTACGCACTTGTAACATTGTGTCATGCTGCTGAGCTGTGCGCCAGTCAGCAAAGCGTGGAGTTGTTGTCTACCCCCTTTTACAGCGTAAGCTGTTATGACGATCACAACAAGGGCCGTTTTTGCGCCGTAGTTGTCCGCCGCTGCCGCCGCCGGTGTCCGTAACCGCTATCGCGCAAATTGAGAAAAAAAAAAATAAGCAGCACCGAGGAGGATTCAAACCCACACACTCTGCGTGGCTGTCGCGCATTCTACCACTGAGCCACGCCTGTGCTTGAAAAATCTTCGCTAAAAGACCTAAACAGCTATAACGTCTGCCGAGGAATCGCATTAACAAATGCAATGTTACATGGCAAAATAAAAAATCACCGCACAAGCACTCCGTATAAATGGTTAACCAGCGAAGCTGAAATGTGCGGCCTCGGTGTTTAGCAGCGGGTTCGACCCGACACAGACGTCGCAGCCTAAGCCAAAGTGCCGCTGGAGAAACTCTCGCTGAAAGCAGGGCGAACGCGCTCCCGCGATCATCGCGTCGACGCTGTTCTGCCGGCAACGGGCGCGCCATCGTTGCAAGCGTTTGACATCGCGAGCTAACATCCGTGGCTTACCCATGTGGAAGCTCTAGGTAGAAGCTGATGCGCGCATGCTCGGCGCCACGGCTGCGACGGGATGGACGACGTCACTCACGGGCCAGCCGATGGCACAAGGCGCAGCCAATGGAGACCGCTCGCGACATAGATGCCGAACGGTTTTTCGTTTCTCCTAGCCATATGCAACTTTCTCTGTAATAAAAAAATTGGCAGATCCCACGTGCAGTGGGAATCAAGGAAATGCGAAGCACGCATCAGGTACGTAAAATGGATTTGCATTGTTGTCTCGCTATACCGAGTTTGGTACATATGAAGTTAACGAAACGGCCGCAAAAGCACCATGACTGTGGCATGTAAACCATGCAGTTTATACACGCATGTCATGATTCTAACTTTATGACCTGTGATTTACGCTCGTCCTGCAGTCGTGTAGTGCCATAGAAATTTTGGTATACATCCCATTAACAAAACGCGTGGCATGTAGATCATGCCGCTCATGACATGCATGTCACGATTTTCATGTTACTACCTGTCATTTGTGATCTTCATGCGCTCATGTCGTGCCATGCCAATTTTCGTATACATTTTCGTATACATTTTCGTATACAATTTTCGTATGGCATTAACGAAACGGCCGCAAGAGCACCAAGACTGGGGCATGTAAACCATGCCGCTCATTAAACGCATGTCATGCTTTTCATGTTATAACCTGTCATTTATGTTGGTCATGCAGTCATGTTGTGGCATACCAGTTTTCGTATACATCCCGTTAACGAAACGCGTGGCATGTAAATCACGCCGATCATGAGAGGCATGTCGCTATTTTCATGTTATGACCTGCCATGTATGCTCGTCAGGCAGTCATGTTGTACCGTACCAATTTTCGCATACATCCCAATAGCGAAACGGCCAGGAGAGCACCAAGACGGTGGCATGTAAATCATGCCGCTCATGATATGCATGTCATGATTTTCATGTTGGGACCTGTCGTTTATGTCCGTCATGCACTCATGTTGGGGCATACCAATTTTCGTAAACATCCCGTTAGCGAAACGGCCAGGAGAGCACAAAATCGTAGGCGGCTAGATAGATAGATAGATAGATAGATAGATAGATAGATAGATAGATAGATAGATAGATAGATAGATAGATAGATAGATAGATACGGTCAAAGTCGCCGAAGTTCGCTAAGAAATGCTTCGCATTTAATACGCCACTACACGTCGGGGAAAGTGGATTGCATAACGAGTTTGAGGAATCGTTTGAAAGAACACAGGGCTGCATGGTTTGTAGCATCGAACCCATAACAGAAGCATCAGCACCATCGCCATTATGAAACAATGTTCTTCAACAGTTCAGTCATCATTATTACGAAGCGCTGCCCTTTGAAGTAGTTTCGTTGTATCGTGCCACGCATCACACGGCAGGCGACGTACGCAGCCCCGCCAGCAACCTTACTTAGATCTTCGATATACCGGATGGCGCCTCCTCGTAAGGTCCGCACCGCTGCTGAAGAAGCGAATGGCAGGCAGGCCGGCCGGCAGGCAGGCAGGCACAGAACTTTATTTTGGTCCTGAGAAACTGCAGTTGGACGTCCCCTTCTAGGGGGATCCTGTAGCAGTTGCGGGCCGCTCCCACGCAGGGACAAGAAGACCGTGGCCCTCCGCCTTCTCGCAGGCTCTCTCTCTGGACAGCCCGAAGTTGCACCGAAAGGTCGCCGCTTCTCAGGGCTTCCACCCAGTCCTCTTCTTTGCTGAACTCTGTGTCACGTAACGCAGGACACTGCCAGAGCATGTGAGCTAGTGAGCAGAGCTACATGCGCGGCTGCAGCAAAGCAACATCGGGAACAACAGACAGCTGTGCAGAGAGAAGCCCAAACCGCAGCTCACCGTCGACGCTGGGCCGAGAGTTCGGTTCATTCTGGGGAAAACGACGCCAAGAAATGTGCAGTTATACAGATTGTACGTCACAATACTGCAGTAATTATGGCGTAGTGGGCACTTCCCTACTTGACGCAATAAGGGTTATGGCGCAGGGGGTATCTACCACCTCTACTTGCACTAGTTTTCCCAGACGTTTAAAATGGCCTCTAAGAAGGTCGCTCCTCCAGCTTACGCTGTCGCTGTCCTGCGGTTCCGCGCAGGCCTGGCTCTTTTTTCCCGGAATATCGTTGCACCTGAACAACGTTCTTCCAGGGCATTATTGCTATGATGAACTCTCGTTCACCCCTTTTCCTCCTACTTTGCTTCTTACATAAGCATGTTTATATAGCATAGCATAAGCATGCATAAGCATGCTTGCATAGCATAGAAGCATGCCTTGGCTTCTTACATAAGCATGCCTGTAGTAAAAATTGTGTTATCCCTTCAGCTGGATGCATATGCATTGTAATAATTTGCTACATGAGGACTGTATACCCACTCCTCTAGGAGCCATTGATGGCTTACAGTATTGATAAATAATAGAATCTACATGGTCCCGTTAAAATGTCCACTTTCCACACCCATTTGCATTGTTTTGTTTTTACGTGGTAGTATGGCCCATGAATCGCCATGAATTAAAGTCTACACGACATCATCTCATCATTATCGTTAGCGTGTAGATAGCTTTATGTCCCAGCTAGCACAGGTTCTTTCATAGCTTGACAGCTGAACAGAACGTAACCCTTGATTGCCATGACCTATATGGTGTCGCGTTGGCGTTGTGTTCCCGAACAACATAGTGTCCACTGTGTAGCACTGCATACTCTTAGCAACGTGCTTTTGGGATGGCGAAGCACACCCCATAACATTTCCTCTGAACCGCTACTTCCCGTGTTCAGTTCTTGCAAAAAGACCGTACCCCCAAGAAGTGCACGAGGAGCTCTTTTGAAGGCCACACCGCAGGTTTACGCTCTCACCGCGCTGCGTGTTCTACGCCGCCCTAGAATTTCCTTATTGGACATGGCCTAAGTACACAATACGCTTAATCATTCACTTCCTTAAAACTCTCGAACCGATTCACTCTATATTCATTACCCTGCCTGAAAATACGCCAGTTTTTCATGGGACTAAACTACAGGAGCTCTCAAGGCTAGAAAAAGAGCCAGGCCTGCGCGGAACCGCAGGACAGTGACAGCGTAAGCTGGAGGAGCGACCTTCTTATAGGCCATTTTAAACGCCTGGGAAACTAGTGCAAGTAGAGGTGGTAGGTACCCCCTGCGCCATAACTCTTAATGCGCCGAGTAGGGATGTGCCCACTACGCCACAATTACTGCGGTATTGTGACGTACAGTCTGTATAACTGCACATTCTCTTGACGTCGTTTTCCTGAGAATCAACCGAACTCTCGGCCCGGCGTCGACGGCGAGCTGCGGTTTGGACGTCTATCTGCACAGCTGTCTGTTGTTCTCGACGTTGCTTTGCTGCAGTCGTGCGCGTAGCTCTGCGATTCGCTTCTGCAGCAGCGGCCCGGACCTTACGAGGAGGCGCCATCCGGTATACCGAAGAGCCAAGTCAGGTTGCTGGCGGGGCTGCGTACTTCGCCTGCCGGGTGATGCGTGGCACGATACAACAAAACTACTTCAAAGGGCAGCGCTTCGTAATAATGATGATTGAAATGTTGAAAAAGATTCTTTCATAATGATAATGGTGCTGATGCTTCTGTAATGGGTTCAGAGCTACAAACCATGCAGCCCTGTGTTCGTTCAAACGATTCCTCGAACTCGTTATGCAATCCACTTTGCTCGACGTGTAGTGGCGTATTATTATTCTGCCACGTAACATTACATTTGTTAATGCGATTCCTCGGTAGATGTTATACCTGTTTAGGCCTTTTAGCGAAGATTTTTCAAGCACAGGCGTGGCTCAGTGGTAGACTGCTCGACTGCCACGCAGATGGTGTGGATTGAATCCTCCTCGGTGCTGGTTATTTTTTTTTTTTCTCAGTTTGCACGAGAGCGGTTACGGACACCGGCGGCGGTGGCGGCGGCGGACAACTACGGCGCAAAAACGGCCCTTGTTGTGATGTCATAACAGCTTACGCTGTAAAAGACGACGCCCACAGATGCACGTGCCACGGGCTATGCACGCGCCGCGGGACATGGAAGAAGAAGCCAAGGAATCGTCGTTGGTTTGGAAGGTTCTTGCGTCTCCTCCGTGCTGATAGCAGTCATGAAAGACCCGTCCTCCGACGACATTCCCTCGAAGAGAACGACTCGGGAGCCAGACATTGCGGCTAAGGTGCCTGAACTACGCAACACGAACGATCCTGACCACACTGTTACGGATACGAGCGCCATGAGCAAGAACAAGAGGCCAAGCAAGACAGTCAAGAAGCGCAGGAAGGCCGGCTCTCGTGCCTCGACCGCAACAATCGAGCCCATGCGTGTCACCTGTACCGACACACAATCTGCAGTGGTCGCCACAGAATCGATGTCGCAACCGGTCGGGGAGTCGGACAAGCAAGCAGATCTCGCTCCATGTATTGGTTCTGCTGTGACGTTTCCCGGCGGTCATCCTCCCAGCGTCGCACTGTCGCCTACCACTGCGCCGAACGAAGGGGCCGGAGGCACACGGGCCTATTCTTACAGTTTCGGCTCGCCAATACAACAAGCTACGGCGAGTCAGTCGGCGAGCTGTGCTTTGTCGGACCGGGTAGCCAGCGGTGGGGCCTCCACCAGCGCGACCATCGTAAATGCTGCCGGAAGCCAGGCAAAATACGCAGACTCGCGTCCCTCTAATGCTTTGGCTGCCGGTATCGAGAAGCCAGAACCAGTTGGTCCCGGTGCCGGAGCCATGAGTTCCCTCGCGAACGATCGTCCCGCCGGTGCTGGCTGCGCCGGGACGGGCTCTCATGGAGGAAGCGCTGCATTGTCACCACAAGTAGGTGTACCAGTTACTGATACAATACTACAGCGGCGAAGTTAAAAGAAGGCAGTGGCATTTTAGTTGAAGATGAAGGGTGCGGATTGGCTATATACTGTAATGTTCGAGTGGCGAGCTCGTCAGTGTCTCAGGCGCTGTAAACACAGGCGATTGACATATGCACTACGCGACTAGCGATCGAAGGGCTTCTCGCAGTGAAACTTAGATCCGTGACTGCAGTTGCGCATCCCAATGATCGGTCAGGAAATGAAAACACAGAATCAGTCACTCTTCTTTTAAATAAGCCATTTTCGGTCTCGAGCCCTTGAACACGGGCGGATTCCTCGACGTGCCGGACGGCCCAGAGATAGGAAGCAAAAAAAAAAAAAAGGGTATGGGCGGACTGAAAACAAACTGAAGTTTTACCTGGAAAATGCCGAAAGTTCTTATCGCCATGGGGACTCATGCAGGGTACAGTGATGTTAACGACAAGAGAATATGCGAGTGCAGACGCCTTTAGCATAGCAAGAGCGTTCTTCATTGCTCGACCTACTCGCTACATGCGTATAAAAGCTGATTATATACTATTCCCCGCCTGTCCAGAATAGTTCTAATGCGCCAATATTTTGGAGAGGGTAATGCACAGGAACTTCTTGTCATACAGACGACCAACATACATGTTTTTGAAGTTTTATGGAAGATGCCGTTCGAAGCAGGATCATACTTAACGTTTAGCGCACTTCTGATGCTTTTGACTCCATTGAATGGCATCATTACAACAGCGCAACAACAAAAAAAAAAGAAAGGAAAAAAAATGAAAGGCGCGAAGCAGCTGTGTAAACGCGATAAGGTGGCAGGAAGGGATGCTCCCTTTTGGTTGAAGGTTATAGGGCAGATAGTAGGCCAGAAGGGCGAAGCATTGTCTGTGTATTCATCATGGTGGACCTTCGTCACGATTAAACGCTGAATAAAAGCAGGAGACAGAGAAATAAAAATTTATTGATGGAAAGATAAACGAAAAAAGGCAAGAGAGCAGTCCAAGGGTGGGTCCCTATTCCAAGGCCTCACTGTTTACTTCGACCTACCCAGCTTCACCCAGGTGGCTCTTCTAAGGCCTCGAATTCAGCAAAGGCGATGATAGCCTTCCAGAGCTCCTTTAGCAACACGAGTACCAGAGGTGCGCTGATGGTATGAAGTTGTTTGGTGCACTTCCAGGTTACGTTAGGCAATGAAGGCCAGGATCAGAATACGCACACGATATTAGTTGACATCTTCAAGAACCCGCATCAGGATTGCATGTAGATGAAACGCTAATTGCGTAAGCCGTTGTGTACAAATGTCTTTACGGAACAGAAAAGAAAATAGCCGCAATATAAGACGACCAATAAGCGAAGTGAGATACCTGTCAAAGTTCTTTGTCCAGTAGACCAATGACGGCTGGCGCACACACATACTTTTACTCTATTTAATGCACAGTGCCTACGTTAAAGGGTCATTAAATTGAAAAGGTGCAGTTGTCTACGCTAATAGCTCATATTTCTAGAGCTCGATAGTCGCTAATTTCTCAATTTATGTTCAATATTAAAAGAGAAAATGAATGTTAGAGTTTTAGTTTTGAAGTTGACGTCGGAACTTGGGCCTTATGACGTCAGACGGCCAATTTACTTATTATTTTCTCCAAATTCCTTCCATAAAATGTTCCGAAACTCCCTCTGTTAAGTCTCTGGCCTCCTTAGAACGCGAGGTATGCCTTTCCAGCCGGTAAATAGTTATCTGGGCCTTAGCAGACGCGGTCAAAGATGCATGTCGCCAGCGTATTAGTGCTAATACTTCAAAGCGGCGTTACCAACTTTATTTTCTTTTTACGCATTTCCTAGCTTACCAAGGGTCCTCTGCTTGGAAGAGTGGTATATTTTTGTAGCGTTGTGAAAAGCTAACCTACTAACACTAACACTAACAAAAAAGCTGTTTATCATTTCCTTGTCCTTTAACTACTCTGGGACGAAGGCACTCCTGTACTCGTTCTGTGCTGGCCGATTTTAATGTCGTTTCATGCACTATCTTAGGCGCCTGTTTGGACTTATTCCAGCCTCTCTGACACGTGCATAATTTTGCGGCGTTTATGCAGTGCGCAACGGTAGATTTCATTTTCCTCAAATGCCTGATGTACAAGAATCGGTAGTGCAAGACGTGAGTCAGCAACTAATTACTGCACACCAGAATTGTGCATAAATTCTCAGACATTGGTTGCTTAAGTAATAATAATAACGAGGTCTTGCAGTACTTCTTTAACATAGGTAGCGAGAGAACGGTGCGACCCTGTCATGGAGGCTCCTGTAAGAACATATGCGTCAAACATTGTCCCACTGCGCGCACCGGCATATCTGAAGGTTGGTTCGAAATGCTGCTTGAAGTCGCCTGCTCTTCTTTCAAAGAGTGACGTTACAAGCAACACTCATTACGACGCTTGGCGTTCTTTTTTGTGTGTGTTTATGTTTAAAGAAGGATGCATCCATTTTCCTTATTTGTTGAACACCAAAGGAAAAAAAAATAATACGTTGCTGAGGATTTTTCCACGATAATAAAACCACGAATGCTAGTTGTGCCTCACTCGAAGTGGTCGGTGCTCCTTGTGCCGCTATGCTGACGGAAGATGGGGAAGTTTTCCGTTGTTATTAGAGAGCACATTGCAAATTCTTTCGTGCGCGAAGTGCAGCACTTCGCTCATATGTTCACGGGGGCACCTATACGATTGATCGACACCTTTTTTAACCTTTAAAAAACTGGTGCTGTGCCATTTTATAAGAACCAAGGTTACAAAGCTCGTGATAAATGCACATACCCGTGAAACTGAAAGGACGTAAAACGCCCTAGAGCTTTTTTTTTTTTTCGCTTCATTAAGTTATCTCATGCTAGGACAAGAATACCGCTCTTTTATAATGACGTTAAAAGCACACGAGACTTAGCGCGCTTGGGCTAACGAAACTGACAGCCGCACGGGGAATGAAGATACCTTGCACCACTTAATGGCAACCATTGTTTGCACTACCCAGGGGTCCGCGCCACCTGGGAAACGCGACTACCACGGTTTCTCCCTCTCCGCTTCGCCGGAGGCCGTCGTATCTCCCAAGGCCCGAATCGGGGCCATTCTTCGATTCGCCAGCCCGAGTACCACGATGAGTGCTGATCTAAAAAGTTGTGAGTATATGGCGCTATAGGTGAACACATATTCGATAGACAGGGGAACGAGTATCCGCTATAGGTTGGGGCATGCCCGCTACGGAAATGTAAGAGAAGGAGACAGTGCATACCTCCTCCAATTAAGCCTTAATGTCGCTGGCTGCAAGCATCCTCGTAATGAAACCCTAAGGACTACAGGACGGGCAACGCATGCTAGAGCTTGGCCCTGCAGCAGAAGCAGCATGCGAGCCCAAAAGCGAGCGAAAGGGTGAAAAATGGCGAGGCGTGGTAAAAACATTTACCGTGGCATCAGGTTTCTCTGTCACTATGTGCGAATGCCTCTGTAATGGGAACGTGACCAAGCGCGCATGCGCTGCATGAGATGAACGGGGAACTTGACGTGCTTTAGAATGCTGCTTTTAAGGTTAAAGCCTAATATGTCAAGACAAGCTTGAAAAAGTGAGTGAGGAATTGGCGAGAAAGTATATATAAAAATGCGGAAAATTACTCAGCAGTATGATTACAGACCTCATAACATTGTCGATAGGTACTTAGAGGAATATAAATAGTAAAACATGAGCATGACCTTCAATAAAATAATTATATAATCGGCATGACGAAGCGCTGAATAGGTCGAAGCATCCCCTACAGCAAAGAATTGATTGTCGATTGTCGCTGTCGGTGTAAACAAGGTTTTGGTCACAATGATCATGAACACAGTATATAGTGACGACTCAATAATTACCGTGATTCAGCAGACATGACAGTTACTATAACGCCCAATGTCGGTGGAATAGGTTAGAATGTTGAAGGAAGCACTAAAAGACGGTGATTGAAGTCGTAGTCGTTAGCATGGCCCAGAAAAAGCGACAGTGCCACAGCGAAAGACTTTAGCACTCTAAAAACCAATGAAATAGGCTCAGACGTGGATATTAATTGACTGAAACACAAAAATATCGAGGTAACAGATCAGTACGGCTAAGATAAAAAGCAACGATGACTCATTGAAGAATCAACAGACACCGTCAATAAGAAACCATTGAAATGGGGTTCGAACGTGGGCAGGGCACCGATTGAGGTCAGCAAGTGCATAGTAGTAGAAGCCGTAGTTATGAGCGTCACAATGAAGGGAGAGCAATCGCTCAGCAAAAACATTAGCGGTAAAAATAGCTATGAAACGGGTTAGCACTTATTTCGTGGAAGAGAATGACAATGACGTTTATTTTTCGCATCAGTACATAGTAAGGATACGAAGGGGCGGGCGGTAAAAGCTGACGTTGAGACAGCTTGACGAAGCCGCAGGCCCTCCTCATTGGCGATGACAGCAGTCATGTCGACACAATTCAACAATACACATTGAAAACAAACGTAGAGGTGTAAACAAGCAGGAGTACAACAAAATACGGTCTAATCAATTTTACGAAAATACAGTCTTTTGCACAAACATAAAAAAAGCAAAAGATAACATTATTCAAATGCAACTTCGTTGCAAGGTAGGGAATGAAACAAAGATTCTGAAGGGAAAGCATAAAAATGTTTTTAAAGGACATTGTTGTTTTGATCCAGGTAACTGCGTATGGCTGTAAAGGTCGTTTTATGTAATTGTAGTCCTTCGGTAATTAGCCTGCTTAGTAGTCTTTGTAGGCTGTTTCCGAGTGTTTGTTTTTGATATATTGTTCGTACTGTTGCTATTTCCCAGTATTCCTTTTTACGCGTTGCGTATAGAGTGGTGTTAATTTGTAATTTGGAAAGATGCTTAAGAAAATATGATCTAGTGTTTAACTCTTGTTTATACGCTCTACAAAGTCGGTAATCATATAAAGATGTGACTGGCAGTGCCCTATATTTTAAGAAATATTCACCTGTGCGAAAGTAAATTGGGACATTTTCAATTACACGAAGGGACCTTTTTGGTAAGACAAGTATATTGTGTAAATTTCCTTCAGTCGTAGTTCCCCAAACTAAGTGGCTGTAATTAAGTCGGAATTGAAACAGACTGTTAAAAATTAGCATCATGATGTTTTGCGGTAATATATGGCGACTGCGGCAAACAATACCAATTACTTGTGATAGCTAGCTTTGTTGCTAAGCAGTCGATATGTGTCTCCCAGCATAAAGTTTCCTGAAAGATGACGCCCAATGTTTTAAAGTTGGATACAATAGCTATCGGTGACGAATTTAATATAATGTCTTTATTAACCATAATTTTTATTCTTACTGCGAAATAACGTAGCTTTTGTTCTGTTTGTATTTAATTTAAAACTCTTCTGATGTGCCCATCAATTGGCCTTATCAACTAATTCATCAATCGAATTCCCTATCAAAAAGATGCTAGTGTCATCGGCATAAGTTACAAATTTTGCTGCAAGGTTTATGTTGATAATGTTATTAATGTAGAGATTAAAAAGGAACGGACCCAATATACCACCTTGTGGCACACCGGAGGACACGGCGAGAGGACTAGACAGTTCTTGATTTATGTTAACTCTCTGAATACGATACTGTAGGTAGGATTTAATGAGGTGTGCAGCTTTGCCGTGATAGCCATAGCCTAAATGTTTCTGAATTAAAAGAGTGTGGTTTATAAGGTCAAATGCTTTAGTGCAACTTACAAAAATTCCTAAGACTAATTTACTTTCGCCCAGTGCAGGTAATATCAATTCCTTCTAAGCTAATAGTGCAAGTTCAGTACTGAGGCCCTTGCGGAAACCACACTAGAACTTGGTTTTGTTCAAATGCGGTAAATCGATCTAAAATTATCTTTTCAGGAAATTTAGAAAATACTGGAAGGATGGATATAGGGCGATAGTTACCCATGTCATTTTTATTATCTTTCTTATATAACACCATCACACGAACGGCTTGCATTTCGTGAGGAAAGACAGCCTGTTCAAGACAGAGGTTAAAAATGTAAGGAAGAGGCGGGGATAATAAATCAATTATATACTTAATGGGTTTAATGTGGAAGCCGTCTATGTCATTAGCGTTACTTCTATTAAGATGATGAGCTATACGAGTTACTTCAAGTTCATTTACAGGTTTTAAAAAATTTGTGTTTGTATTGAAGGGAAGGCTATTTAGGTTGTTTTGCCTAACCGGGATATATGCCACGCTAACAAAATGTTTGTTAAAAGCGTCAGCAAGCTGCGTACTTGAAACTTCTTGACCATTTATTTCTAACTTCGTAATCTTTTCAGGCGTGGCTTTAGATTTTAACACAGTGTTTAGTCTTTTCCACATAAGCTCACAACATCCAGCTGATGCACCAAAGTAGTTCATGAAGGAGTTACGCCTAGCTTTTTTTTTATATCCTTATCCGAGCGATTACGGCATGAGTTAAATTGGCGAAAGAGCTCAGAATCTTTAGTTTGAATGAACCTGTGGTATAAGTTGTTCTCTTCGGTTCTAGAAAGGAGGTCTGAGCTTATCAAAGGTTTCCGAACTTTATTCCTTTGCTTGAAGAAGATGGCAGGAAAACTGGCTACATATATGGGTTTAAGAATACGAAAAAATATTTCATAGGCTCTACTCGCGTCACAGCAACTAAACACGTCTTCCCAAGAAGTATGTTCTATTTGATTACGAAATCTAGACAAATTTTCTTGTGTAATTTTCTGCACGAGATGTGTTGACTTGGGCATCTTACTGCAGCAAAGAAATTTAGGTAGGTGATCACTGAGATCATAGGCGAAAACACCAGCAGGACCTTTAATATTCGCGGAGTTTATATTTGTGAAGAAGATATAAATTAGAGACGAGGAATGGCGAGTTATTCCGGTGGGCAGTTTAATTGCATTAACCATGCCATTCGCGATGAGTAAAAGGTGAAGTTTTTCCTTCCAAAAGTCACCCTTCATCATATTAATAATAATGTCACCACCAAACACAAAATCAAGGCGATTTTCATTAATAAACTCTGCAATTGATTTAACATGGCTGAGAAAAGAAGGTACAACACCAGTGAGACGGCGGTAGCAGACAGTTATTACAATGTTTTGCCCCTTAATTGACAATGTACGATTTAGAACAGGGATCGAAGGCAGTTGCCGCCCTGACGAAGACAAGTCCCTTGTCAAAACGTTGGCTCCTGCGACATTTCCTGTTCTAAATCGTATTTTGCGATTTGTTCATCGATTCAAGCATCCATCTTTCCCTGAGCTTCTCTTCTAGTTTTCCTTTAATTGACAGTATTTCACAGTCATATGTGCTTACAGAAAGTCCGGGTAATAATCCACACGTAAATGTTTCCTTAATCAAGATACATACACCGCCTCCGCGTGCATAGGAACGATTTAAATAAAAGGTGCTGTAGGATGAAAGGCGGTAAACATCAAAATCGTCCGTAGACCACATTTCTGTTAATAATATTGCATCAAACGAAAGTCGTAGTTGTTCAAGGAACAAACAAAGATCATGTTTTTTATTTGCAACTGATCGAATGTTAAGGCGAAAGCATTTGAATGATTTTAGAAACGCCTTCCCGATGTACTGCTCACATACTTGGGGTAGCACATAGATCTCAGCGTTTGCACCTGCCATAGAAAGCCAGACGGCTCCTAGCAGAGTTTATCTAGATCATCCACGGTGGAAACCACCACCGCCTGCTCACCGTCCGCTTTGCGTACAAGTACTCGACCGTTATTGTGCCACACATACTTGTACTTTTCTTTTTTGACCCAGCTTTTGGTTTCAAGCAAAAGAGCACGTGCTTGTTTCGTCACATTTTCTTTTAAAAAGACCTTATCATTTATGTCACGCTGTTTCTTTCTGTTCAGCCACCAACACTCTCTACCATTCTGCTTGGCAAAGCGACAAATAACGCCCGAGATTTCATCTTTCTTGGAAGGTAAACGGTGAACCGCAACCACATCGTTAGCCGATAGCTGTGGAAGCCGCGTGGCAAGCTCGTTTAGCCTATCAATCAGGTTTTCTTTTCTGTTTCTTTAATGCCGTGAATTTCAAGGTTAAGGCGGCGGCTTTTCCATTCAAGGGCGTCGATGTCAGCTTTAATCTGTTTAATGTTCCCTTCGTTTTCCTCAAGTCTTTCGGTGCGGCGTCTAAGGTCTTCAATTTCTTGTTCATGTTTGTCCGTAACTTTCCGTAGTTCATCGTGCTGTTCAGACCAGAATTGCAAAGAATCGTCGATGCCCTCTACCACTTCCTTCAAAGGCAACAGCTGGTCAAGCTTAGAACTTATGTTCTTTTACGTAAGGCGAATGTCCTGCTGGTCGGAATCGTCACTAGCACTCTGCGACTGCGCTCGAATTTTCTGTTGGCGACAAGACGTGCGGCGCCTGGCTAGACGATACGCCTTGCCCTTATTCTTGAGCGTTGTGACGAAATTCCTGAACGTTTCCCGGTATGAAAGGTAGAAGTACATTCACTGCACAGAATGAAAGGTTCCGACTCCATGAGCCGTCCCTGTAAGTGCAAACACAGCACATTGGAAGCCACCATCACTGTTTGGCATCAGCGGCAGCATCAACAACAAAAGTGAACTGAGCAAAACGAGAAATTCAGGAATACTAACCTACAAAAAAAGCAGATGTTGGTTTAGACGATGATTGACTGCCCGCGCTCATCTACCAAGCTGACTTCCCGCGCTCATCTACCAAATGTATTCGGCTTTCGTTTACAGTCTGCTATAAGCAATGGCTATAAGTCTCCTAGAAATCCTTTTAGTCCCCATCAGGAGACGTCGGTGCTTCTGGGCTGATAAATGACGTAGCGCCGCCTGCTCAATGAAAGTCGGCTATGTTGAAACAGATTATTAGTTATTCGATGGTATAAATAACAACAAAATTGGTTACTTCATTTTTTAACCTAGCAAGGTTCTTCCATGAGTGTGCCTCCTTTAATACAGACCCAGCGCCCTCCGCCATATTCTAATTCGCATGCACATAGCAGCCTAGTATTAACTTTCTAGTATTTTACGGCCGCTTGTTTAATCACGATAGGTAGCGAAGATGAAAAGAAGGAGACAAGTTAAAAACAAATCATACAGATGCTCAAAAAGCCCTCATACAATCGTAGCAGGGGCGGCGTTGCGTTCCTGAGGCTCAGACCAATTTTTGTGGTATTGAGAGTTGACAAAATGCATTCGCTCGTTAACGGTTTCTCGAAAGCACGTTGTCAGGGTGGTTGTGCTCCCCCCCCCCCCCCCCCCCCTTCCACCTGTATTTCTAGGAGAGCTCGTGCGCACCATGGCAACCTGTACACGTGACTACGCAGACAGAGCACATTGGAAGCCATGGTCGCTGTTTGGCAGCAGTGGCAGCATCAACAACAAAAGTGAACTGAGCAAAACGAGAAATTCAGGAATACTAACCTGCAAAAACACACAGACGCCTCTGGCGCTCTCCGCCACGTATGCTTTCGCAGCACCGCAGTTTCTGATGCTGACGCACAGGGCTTGCTAAACTGGACAAAACGAAAGGTGCGCCACAAAATGAACTATTCAACCTTACTTCGCTACGGAAAAACTGCGTTAGCATTTTAGTTTCGTAAGGACTTGTTGGCTAGAGCTCTCTGAACTGCTCTGGTAAGAACTCAGTTTGATCAGGGTAACATACATCAAAGGACATAAACTAATACTAATTATTTATATATTTAGAACTAACCAATCGCTTAATTAAAGAGGGACTAAGAGACGAAAGTCGCTTTATTTGTGTTTCCTTGATTAATGTAGCATTAGTTGTTGTTTAATAACTATTCATATCATTCCGTCTGGTCTACTTGGCTGTGAATGTTATGCTCCTTTTAAGTGGCGTAGCTCTTTTGCGCTCACATAGGTCGAGTTATGGGTCCTTTTCAGGTCTTCCGAACGACGACTCTTGGTAGAAAGCGCGAAGTATTTCTTGGCGAACTTAAGTTACTATGCCCGCATCAATCAATCAATCAATCAATCAATCAATCAATCAATCAATCAATCAATCAATCAATCAATCAATAGCTGCCCCCATATCGGTGCTCTCATATCGCTCGAACGCGCATAACAAGAAAGGCTTCGTTTGCCGCAGCTTGCGACCTATACGTAGACATAACATGCGCGCAGAAGAACCCTCTGCTTCCCCTGGTCGCGTTTTCCTAATCGTGTTGGAAATGAGACAGAGTTAGACCCCTGGCCCGCCGCGGTGTTCGTTTGGGTGCTGATCCGGAAGGCGCGTGTCATATTCAAGCCGCGGAGGAAGCATTTTGCAATGAAGACGGAAATAGAAGAGGATCCTGTACTGTAAATAACCAGCGCACTGCTCGGATGGTCAAATAATCGCGAGCTCTCCACTACGGCGTGCCTTATAGTCCCGTCGTGATTTTGGCACGTAAAACGATAACAATTATAAATAAAACGTGCCCTTAGAATCATCTCACACTTTTGTGCTAATGATGAGCGTGGATGCGGCCCGGTACCGTTTACAAGGTGCTAAGCGCTTGTGTGTCCCGAACGCAGCTCCGTCCAGCGGGCCCGTCAAAGCCTCACCCGACGCCGACCCGGCCCTGTCTTCCCGTCGCCCATTAACCCGAAGGAAGGATTTCTCGAAGAGGATGTCAATGGCCGCGCAGTCGTTCAAGTCTCTGGAGGAAACCGAAGCCATCGAGAAACTGCGTGAGCTGGTACGTCGAGGCCGCCCCCCAACACCCCCCGAAAAAAAAAAAAAGCACACCTCTCCGTGCGACTTCGCTCCACATTGAGAGCCGAAACGATACGGCACATACTCGTTTTAGAGGACATCAACTACGACGATTATTCGATGTCCGTATATCTCGAACATTCCATACATGCTGTTGGTACCATAAGAACGTGTGCAAAGCTAGGTGGTTGCAAGTGTTCCTGCAAATGATTTTTTAACTATTTTAACGGGTTCCCGTGCCTTTGCATGCGGGCGACCCTGTGTTTTTGACGACATTATACCTATGTCACTGCCTACAAGGCAAGCTGGTGGTAAAAATCAATGTGGCAATTCTTCAGCGCTGAAACCGCCGCTGTAAACTTCAAAAAAGATGGTACATCTAGAGGCGTCAGTGGATGACATCGCCACTTTCAATCATAGGTTTTCTTTCAAAAACACTGCAGAAAACTCTGGCGCTGCGATCGTTCAGCTGCCATTGGAAGGATGTGTAGTAGATGGATTTGTATAGTGTTCGTGCTCGCGGCTTCGTACGCTTTGGTGGCTTTGTTAATGGCAGTTTTGTAGTTTCCGTGACGGGAGTGGCGTTATTGCACTTCGTTACGTCACGGAGGCAGCGGCTGTAGTGCACGCTTTACTGCTATATGGCACCAGACTGTCGTATTTGCTGTCGTCGTTTGCAATGATGAGGTATCACGTAGTCGGTTTCACTGTGGCGTTTGTTGATGGCCACACATGTTATTTGTAGCGGTGTTTTTCCTAACTTTACAAATATTTCGGGTCTCGCGACACGCGAACATTTCGCGACACCCGATATGTTCGCGTCACGGAGACCTTATCGAAGCGGTTTTTCTGTTTCTTTGTTTTCTTTTTCATCAAATGCGACTGTTAGCGTGGGGCCTCTTTCACGGCTAACATACATTCCTTGTGACGAGGCTGTTTGTATATCTTGTACTACACCGTTTCAGTTGCGCTATCTGATCAAGAACGCTAAGCAGGTGCACAGTTATCGTGCGTAGCAGACGCCGACTGAACGACAGGCAGACGCACCTACGCACGTTCAGACGATGCTCAAACAGTCAGTTTAGATCGAGGCTCATGTGCAGTTCACGGCTGTTCGATTTAACATAACGTTTTCACGCGAAAGGAACGAAAAAACCATGGGCGATACTGCGCTTCTGTTACGGCGTAGCGCATCTGCTTGAACGATATAGTTTGTAAAAATGCAGTGGAGAACTTACCCCGCACGTAAAGAAACAAGCGATAGTCAGTCTGTTATATTGACAAGGCGCACCTATCTCTTACGTGCTTGAATACATAAACACATCACTTGCTGGAGCAAAAATATTCGTTCTGAATTAGAACACCATTATACCTGGTACTTAAACCTTTATGGACACTGCCAAATGTGGGCGCAAGTATAGGAGGCAACATTGGCCTTATCGCATCACGCTGCTATATTTCAGCGCGTTGATATTTGTCTAACCGCGAAAAAGCAACAAGTGCAGTTTGCACTACTTACGCACCTGTGCAAGTGCGTAAATAGTGCGAACTGTTCCGTTTAAAACGCCATATTTTGTCATAAGCTACCCATTTTCTAAAGTCGCAAAGCCGTTTGAAGCCAGAAGCACGAAGTCTAGGGAAATCATGTAATCCCCGTCATTGCCATGCTGGCTGAACCTTGTTTGAAACTGCAATAGACACTTGTGCCACAAATTCCCTCTTGCATTAAATGCGAAGCATTTCTTAGCCAACTTCGGCGACTTTGAGCGTATCTATCTATCTATCTATCTATCTATCTATCTATCTATCTATCTATCTATCTATCTATCTATCTATCTATCTATCTATCTATCTATCTATCTATCTATCCGCCTAGGACTTCCGGCTCTCCTGGCCGTTTCGTTAATGGGACGTATACGACAATTGATACGCCACAACATGACTGCAGGACGAATATAAATGACGGGTCTTAACATGAAATCAATGACATGCATGTCATGAGTGGCATGATTTACATTCCACGGTCTTGGTCCTCTTCTGGCCGTTTCGTTAATGGGATGTATACGAAAATTGGTATGCCACAAGCATGACTGCATGACGAACATAAATGACGGTTCACAACATGAGAACCATGACATGCATGTCATGAGCGGCATGATTTACATGTCACGGTCTTGGTGCTCTCCTGGCCTTTTCGTTAATGGGATGTATACGAAAATTGGTATGCCTCAACATGACTGCATGAAGAACATAAATGACGGGTCATAAGATGAAAATCAAGACATTCGGCCGTTTCGTTTACTTGATATATTCCAAAATTATTATGGCGACACGACAATGACTGGCGACCATGGGTGACACGTTCTAAGAACATGAAAATCGTGACATGCATGTCATGAGCGGCATGATTTACATGCCACGCGCTTCGTTAATGGGATCTACACCAAAATTGCTATGGCACAAAACGAGTGCATGAGGAGCGTAAATGACAGGTCATAACATTACAATCATGACATGCGTGTCATGAGCGGCGTGGTTTACATGGCACAGTCTCTGTGTTCTTGCGGCCGTTTCTTTAACTTCGTATGTACCAAAATCGGTATAGCGAGACAATACAAATCGTCGTATCGGTCTTCTCTCTTAAAGGAGTACTGACACGATTTTGCGGCGGCGCAAAATATACATTTTTCGTTTCCTAGCCATGTATTGTTAACGCCCTCCGCACACGGAAGCCAGGAAACACGTACAAAATATTTTAATTTGGTTTTAAAGTTAGCGTCGCCCAGCACAGCAAGCCAGCCCCATTGCAATGGACACTACGATGACGAATGAACACGGGCTCTTAAAAATCGCCGAAATCGCGGTCAGAGTCACTGGACGACCGTGAAATTGCCGTTGTTTGCGTGCCTCAGGTGTAACTGACCAAAGACGACAGAGTTGCAGCGACGCTATGAAGAATTTCTGTCCCTACGTGGCTCAGACGTCGTCCGACTATGTTGATACGTCACTACGAAACCGCCCCCTCGAAATCGAAACCGAAAGTCAGCTTTTAAGGAAGCCGTATTAAAAATATATTCATTGTGTTGCGGGCCACCATGACACTGTTTTTGGGGTTTTCCACGCCAGTGCTTTCATTTACAGCAACAATACGAGAATGTCAAAAATTCGTGTCAGTACTCCTTTAAAGGGACCCTGAAACGGTTTTGACGATTTTGTGCAAACATGGGGATCCGGTAGAGCGGGTCACTAGGACCATTACAGGACAGATTTCAGCGCTGTGCATAAAGTGTGTAATTTACAATAAGGTTTTGAACACGCGTATCGCAAAAGGTCGCAGCGGCTCGCCAAAAGGCGTTTTCAAACGCCCCCGTCATCAACCGATCGAATGCGAGACCGCTGATTGGCCCCCTAAAATGTGACGTGCACGTAATGTTCCCAATCTAAATGCAAGAACGTGCTCCTACAATGTGCTCCTTCGTTTCAGCCAACGGTATCGTCGCGGCATCTGGCGGCGTACACACGAGTCGCTGGCGCTCTATCGCAGAGGCTAGCACTGCCGAGGCTGGATGGCTTAGTAAAGATATCGGGGCGCTATGTAGCGGCGGAGGGCTCCGCAGGGCGGCGGACGAGGGACGCGCAGTCGTCGCTAGCGCGAACTCCGCAGCTGATCGAGTTGAGAAGGGACAGCAGTGGTAAGGAGGAAGGCGACAGAAATAAGCTCATAGCTGCCTTATCGCATGGTGCTTCGCTTTATTTATGGTGTGAATTATTTCACAATTGTGTTGCCTAATCAGTGACGCAATGTCAAAAAAACGTTTCAGGGACCCTTTAAGGGGTGGGGGAACCCTGTAGTTGCACCTGTCACCGCCAAACGTGCGGAGGAGAAAAACCGGAACCGCGCGGCTCCTGTCAGTCCTTTGTGTAAACACACTCGGTGACTTTCCCTCCCGCATGGCTTCCCCTCGTCTCGCCTTCCACGGTTTTCTGGTCGAGAACATAAAGGAACTTGCACAGCAAACGTGGTTGTTGTCGGTTCCTGCTGCACCCGCTCTACAGCAGCTTAGCAATGTCCCTAAAGAGGAAAGTGTATAACAGCTGCATCTACTGTTGCATACTACAGGTCACAAACTAAAAGGGTTCAACCTAAAGCCAGGACGATGCAGCGAGCAATAAAGTGGAAACCAATCAGTGTAAAGTTAAGGGAGAAGAAGAGAGCGAGGTGGGTCAGGGGAAAACGCGTGTTAGCGACATATTAATAGAAATAATGAACTACAAATGTGCGTAGGCGGGGCATGTAATGATAAGACAAGACGACCGTTGGTCACTGAGGGCAACAAAGTGGATCCCTAGAGAAGGCAAGCGTGGTAGGGGTCGGCAGAAGGTTAGGTGGACATAGCAGATCAAGACGTTTGCGGGGATATCGTGGTCGCAATTTGCAGAGGAGTGATCGGGATAATTTGAGATCGATGGGAGAGTCTTATACCCTGGATTGGGCGTAGACAGGCTGGTTATGATGATGAACGAAGTGCGGCACATGCGCGCCGCAGTATCATAAACCAACGCTCTGCTTTTGGCTGGAAATGTTGCGAGCGGCGCGTGGCTGCGATCATCGTGCGCGCCGAATTCACCATATGAAGAAGCGTAGCAACGAAGAATTCTGTTTACGAGCAGGAACCCGTATTCTTTTCGTGGCATACGAGGGATTATCCTAATTCGTTAAGCAAGTTTGGGGTAACCAAGCATCATGTTAGTGTAGCAACAGCGCACCGACGGGTGTTCGGAATCGTATATGAACGAAAGGCTTTTTCCACTTCTGTACATAGGCAGACGCGCAAGTCATGGGCAGGACTCGCCACACCTATTGTCTAAATGCAGATACTAAGGTTGGTAAAACACGCCACATGTTCTACCTTACCGGCATCAGCAGCGAGGTGCAGGTAGTGGCTCTGGGGTGTGTCTGACGCCTGAACGCATAAAGGGGGACCATGATGACGCCAATTTCCAGCTTCGAGGAAGCGATCTTCGTACGGCGGCAGTCACGTGTTAGTGCACCCCAAAAATTTCGGTGCACGCCCCGGTGCACGCCCCACATCAGCGGCGATCACCCCGCCGCTAGATCGCAGTGCGTGTGGCGACTGCGGCGACCACTCCTCGTAGGAGGGTATGACCTGCGGCGAGCAGTAATCCGACGCGTGAACGTGCACTGCAAATGCAGCGCAAATAACGACGTACAAGTGTGCTCTGTCGCCTCGGCCTTCTTTTGAAACAAGAGAGCGCCTCTCAAGTCTGTTGTTACAGGAGGACACCGTATCAAGGAACGTGCTACGGTGTTGCTGGAACGTGGCGGCCCGTCTCACTACGTCTTCTGACACGAGACTTCCGCTGCGGAAATTCGCCCCACGAGGAAGACCCCTCGTAGTCACATGCCAAGTGTAGTGAAAGGTGCAAGCATCGTAAGCGTAGCAGGAAAGTAGGGTGTTTTAATACGCACAAAGGCAACTCGTAACTATAAAGGAACACGCACGTGTAACGCGAAAGCATGCTCCACTGTCTTGCTACGCGATTTGATGAGCAGAAACGCTACACAACTGCCACGGACCGGCGAGGCGTTCACCGTATAAATTACACGACAGTGGTTTCCTTCTGTGATGATGCCTTGGCATGACTTCGCTGAACGATGCAAATATCTTTTACCCTCGCCACGGTCCGATGCTCGCTCGTTCTGCGCTGTCTAGCTCAGATCCGCTGGCTCCAGCGGGAGAACACTGCGTCGTTATGAATGAGGAAGGCAAAATGTGTGCTGTCAAACACTTGCGGTTCGCCACGGCACGGTACAAGACCTACACAAGCTCACACGCCGCAGCAACACAACATGCAGCGCGCACATGTCATGACGAAGCCGCCATTGTGCCCCGTCGAAATGGGCGCTAATGCGTCATTTCCTCCACACTTGTCTGTCAGCGCGTAGGCTGGGTTAGGCATAGAGTTTCCTACTAAAATACTAGAGGGAAATCTGGCGCTGCGATCGTTAAGCTGCTATGAGCATGATGGGCATGACATGGATTTGTCTACATGCCTGCGGCTTCAAACGTTCTGGTGGATTTGTTTATTCCTGTTTTAAAGCCTTAGTGATGCGAGTAACGTTACTACACTTCTTCGTTACCCGACGAAAGCAGTGGCTGTACTGCACGCTATACTGCTGAGATCATCTAAAGTCTTTTGTAATAGGTGCCCTGCAGTCTATTTCGTTGTTGTGTGTCTTGATGGCTACGCATATTATTTACAGCGGTATCTTACCTTACTTTGGAAATATTTGCGCTGCGTTTCGCGAACTTTATCAGTGGGGTCTGCTGTTTTTTTTTTCTTTTGTATCAGATGCGACAGAATCTGCAAGCGTGCGGCCGCTTTCATGGGGGACCTATATCCCTTGTGACAAGGCTGTTTTTATATCTTGTACTACAGCATTTCAATTCCGCTGTCTGATTAATTCAAGGCCGACCGTACGCACCATGCAGGCGCACAGTTATCGTGCCAAGTAGACCCCAAGTGGGCGACAGGCAGACGCGCCTGCAGACGACGCTGAAAAAGTCAGCTCAGATCAAGACTCAGGCGCAGTTTCCGAAGGAGTTTAGCGGCACAGCTGTTTATTTAACATCACGTTTTTGCACAAGACCAAACGATGTGCGATACTGCGCATCTGCGACGGCCTCGCGCAGCGGTTCCACCCATATAGTTGGTAAAAATGCAGTGGAGCACTTACCCCAGCTTTCCGCGCACTTAAAAAAGCGAGCGAAAGCCCGTTTATTATATTTAATTATATTTAGCACAGGTGGGTGGTGCGCAGGTGTGTCACATTCAGCCCCGCCACGGTGGTCTAGTGGCTATGGTACTCGGCTGCTGATCCGAGGGTCGCGGGATCGAATCCCGGCTGCGGCGGCTGCATTTCGATGGAGGCTAAATGTTCAGGCCCGTGTGCTGTGCGATGTCAGTGCACGTTAAAGAACCCCAGGTGGTCGAAATTTCCGGAGCCCTCCACTACGGCGTCTCTCATAATCATAGCTGGTTTTGGGACGTTAAACCCCACATAACATGTGTCACATTCAGATGTGTAGAGCCTATGTATACAGTTCCTGTGTACTGCCTTCAAAGGGACCCAGGTTTATGCACGCTCTTCACTTGCTCTGTTGAGCTGTGTCTGGGTGAACGAGTGTTGACTCGGTCACAAAGGGATAAGCTAAAGCCCATGTCTTCGTAGGCGAGTTCAACGTAGACGTGGCAATGTCTTGTAGCTGCGGAACATACTTTGAAAGTATTAACACGTCCTCATAATCAACACATTTTCTTTGAAGCTTAAGGCCCTTTATGTATACGAATATGTACATATGTAGTCACAATTAATGGCTGTTTTTCCGAACAGAAATCTAAACAGTCGTACACACTTCGCGATATCGACTGCGGAACCTGGGCGATTTAGAAACTCAAATAACGCCCGGGGTAGTCAAAAGATGGCCAACTTTTGCGTGAAATGGAAACGTTCCTTAAAGAAATGAGTAGAAAATTGAGATTCCGCATATTATGTGCATTGCGTGAATTGTGTACGTAACGGGCATGCATTGGTAATAACAAAAATAACATGTTCATCGAAAAGAACGCACCGCGCGTACACACTGCTGTGGTATAATACTGAGATTACGTTGCGTGCGCTGAATACGTTCAGTCGCGCGGAGTGGCATAGAGTCGTCAACACTGCATCGTGAGCTTTTGGCGCAAGCCTTTGTATTTCATGGTTTGGTTCTCTGTTAGCGCAAAGACATGAAGTAGGATCTGCGCAGCCGTATCCTGTCCTTCTAACACTAAACGGTATACTGAAGCACTCGTCAGGGTATTGAACTGGAAAACACCTTAGATATTTAATGTGCCGTCGATACTCAAGTTACTGATAGTGGCGATATTGAACTTCAAAACACAACATAGATTTCAAGTGTCCTCAGTTATTCCTTCGCCGACAAATATTAATTCGCTGACAAATATGGCGGCTGTTCCTATGATTGTTCCACTGAGGAAAAACGAACATTCAATTAAAATTTTACAGCTGGAATACTTATGGTGGAACAGATGACGGCTAGGCGACTTACGCCATGCTAACTTTGCTTTTGCAGTCTCTCCGGAAACCTAACGAAGTGGCCGCCGCGCCCGATAAGGCTCGACGTTACTGGACCATCATCGCGTTTCTCGTCATCCTGTTCCTGGCACTTGTGGCTGTGGGCTTGATCGGCTACGGTATGCAGCGCGGCCGTTCAAGATCGACGCAGAACGGGACCCGCTTCTGCAGGAGCAGCGCTTGCATCGACCACGCCGACACCATCGGTCTGAGCGACATCGCCAACGACCAGCACGAGAGCAGTCCCTGTGAAGACTTTGGCAGCTTCATATGCTCGGTGTGGAAGAAACGGCACGATAGAAGGAACGTGAGAAGGCGCATCACGTGGAGCGCCCTTGACGACGCAATGACGGACCTAGCCCTTGGAATGGACCAGCTCGTTGGGCAGGGGCACGTGTTCAACATCAGCGAGCGGCCAAGGCGCATGATGGACGCGTGTTTCATGGACCGCCCCTCCGACGACACCGAAGCTCTGGATCAGCTGCTGGGCTTCATGCGCAGCACCGGTTTCGGCTTTCCCGCCGAGAACGTGAGCGAACACGACTACTCCCAACCGCTGAAAGCGCTGACCGAGCTGGCATACCACTGGACTCTGCCGCTATGGTTCTACGTGGATTTCATTCCCGAAGGTGCCACGAACAGGACCATAACGATAAGCCTTTCAGCGCTCAGTGATCTCTACGCCACTATTAACGAAGCTCTTAATGAGTACGAAGATGTGTACGCGTGGTACGTTGATACCCTCGTAGGGACAGTGTACCGAGGCAGCATCGGCCAATCGTTTCACAAATTCGCCCGAGCGAGCAAGACGGTTCAGAACAGCATCTTCGGAAACCTCAGTAAGTTGGTCAGAGCCAGGTACCACGACCCTGTTTTGCTGAGAATCAAAAGATTACCCCATTTCGTCACAGGCACTACGGTTGACCACTGGCTGGAAGCGTTCAAGTCCTTGCGGAACATCGACCCGCCCATCAGCGAAGAAGACACTGTGTACTTTCGAGACAGGAGCCTGCTCCTTTCCATCAATGCATTGTTCACGAGCTACAAGGCCCGAGTCATATATCTGCACGTGCACTGGTGGCTCGTGCAAGTTCTCGGAGTATTGGCGAGCAACGCTATGTTTCACGGCCTTCGAAAAGACCCAGAGCGTGGCGAGACGGCACAGAAGATCTTGTGTGCCGTCCAGGTGACGGCAAACTACAACGCCATATTTTCCGGCGAGAGGCGGGCTCGGCTTGCCTCTTCGCAGCGCCAAGAAATCATGGCGCGACTGGCAAACGTTCACGCCGTCGCCGTTTCTAAAGTCAGTTCCGCCATGGGGGCTCGATTTGCTCTTCTTCTGGAGCTGATGAAGCCGGTCATTTGGCTTCCCGAGCCATACGCCAGTGAAGCCTACCTACTGCGGCTCTACGGCAACGAGACAAAAGGCAACGAGACCACGCAAGAGGACAACTTCATTCAACTGTGGCTGTCCAGAGCGACCAGCTATCAACAGTCATCGACTTTCCTGGACGGACGCTCTTTCGAAGCCTTGCTGTTCCGAACGGACAGCACGGTGTTGGCCACGCACCACGTCTTGTCTAGGACGGTGTCCTTGTCCCTTGCGCTGCTCGAGGCACCGTTCTACTATCGCGACGCAACCAGCGCCATCTTTTATAGCGGCATCGGCTTCGTGTACGTCGTTGAGCTAATTCGCGCGCTCAACAGCATATCTCTGCTGTTAGATGGCCGCGACACTATCGAGCCCTCTAGCTCGAGTTTCTCGCAAGACTACGTGTGGGCGCCATACACGTGCAGCGGAATGGTCATCACCGAAATCTATCCCCAGTACATGGCGTTGGAGATCGCATATGCTGCGTACCGCCAGTATCGGAACGATGCCGAAGATGTTCCGCTATGGAATGCGCAAGGATATACGCCGGAGCAGGTGTTCTTCGCCACCATTTGCTACCTACAGTGCGACATCACCGACGGCGCGGACACTTGCAAGATGTACATGAAGCATTTCCCAGAGTTTTCGAAAGCGTTCTCCTGCCCGCCGAAATTCGCAATGGAACCGTGCGACATATTAGACTAAGGCGTCGCTCGACGTCGCTGTTGTTTCTTGTGGCATTGCGCAGCTCTACGAAAACTAAATGCTGCTCATTTCGCAGGGTTGAAAAAAGAAATAGTGATACAGTCTGAATATTTGTGAACTGTTATTGAATTTCTGCAGCGCATATAGTTATATTCTCGGGGTTACGTCGATGGTGACGCATTAGGCTCTATTATGTTGCTTACGGTTTATTCAGACTAAAAAGGTGGTGGTACTTGCTATGAACTACTACTTTCGACAGGAGCATTGCCGAAATATGACCTGAGTAGGAACCTCACCGAGCACTTCTTTGCGATTGGATTGGAAGCTCCAAATCTTCACGAGGAACTTGTTAGAATTTCTCTACGTGAAGGAATACGTTTGTGCTAGATGCACTTATTATGCAACGCTTAGAGTATATGCACTAACTTTATTTCACGACGACTGTTGTTGTTTTTACCTTATGTTACGGACCTTTATTCGCCTGGTGACTATGTTTTGCTGCATTCTTTTATGTTTAGTCAATTCATGGGCATGCGCTGTGCCAATTTAATCTTTTGTAGCTCTCATGCTCATGAACGTAGTGCGAATCAAAAGATTACCCCATTTCGTCACAGGCACTACGGTTGACCACTGGCTCGAAGCCACGAACAGGACCGACCGTAATGATAAGCCCTTCAGCACACGGTGATCTATACGCCACTATTAACGAAGCTCTTAATGAGTACGAAGATGTGTACGCGTGGTACTCTCGTCTGCCCCATGACACGCCTCGCGACCACCACAGGAATGTTACATCAGTGTCCGTCTCGTGCAAATCCGACTTGAATTCAATTGCACTAGTCACCGCAGAAAACTGGCCAGCATCCATTCAAAGAACTCGCGTACTCGCAGTTCACTGGTGGTAATATGAGCGAGCGATGATCCGTATTCGGTACTGTGCTGTCGAAAGCTGTCAGCATTGTAGGAAGATTGCAATCTGACTCATTTTAAATTAGCCTCTTGCCTATATGGCGGCTTCCACATGTGCCCAATTCGATTCCTACGCCGCTAACCTTGGCATATTCGATTTATACGGGGTTGACGATGTGGCATAGTGAGCACTCTTTTTTAATGACGGTGCAGCGTCAGCCTTGTGCGCGCTTGATACGGCTCGCGTGGGAGTGTTTGATTTATGGGATTTAACGTCCCAAAACAGCTGCGATTATAAGAGACGCCGTAGTGAGAGGTATTCTAGCCCTGGATCTAGCTAAGGCGTTTGACACAGTGTTGCATCGGTACATACTGCAGGCCACGGCGGGGATGGGCCTAGGAGTCAAATTCCAGGCCTTTGTCAGGTCCTTTCTCATGAATAGAACAGCTACAATTCAGGTGGAGCAAATACGATCAAATGTGTACGAATTAGGTGTTCGGGGTACACCCCAGGGTTCAGTCATCTCACCCCTGCTGTTCAATATAGTCATGAAAGGTCTTTCAGACAGGCTGAGCGGCCTTCGAGGCATAGGCCACGCACTCTACGCCGATGACATCACAATTTGGTGCCCAAGTGGCTCCCTAGCAGAATTAGAGCAAGCTCTACAGGCGGCCTTGCATGAGACGGAGGCTTATCTAGCGGACACTGGTCTCAAGCTGTCTCCGAGTAAGTCGGAACTGTTACTTTACCGACCGGCTAGGCAAGGAGTTAGGCATCTCACGCCCCTAAGCCAGCTACCCTTGGAATTATACACGCATAATGGGCAGAAAATTCCCAGAGTTGACTCTGTCAAGATCCTGGGCCTCCTTATATAGACGCTAGGGGATGTAATGCCAGAACAATTACCCACGTTACAGCCAAGACTGAGAACATGTTAAGATTAATCGCTAGGGTATCTAACCGAAAGAAGGGGTTAGGTGAGGACAACCTTCTTCGGATGTACCACGCATTTCTACTCAATCATATTAACTATGTTGCGTCAGCTCTCGTATGGACGAAAACGGAAAAGAGCAAGTTAAACACAGTCATGCGCAAGAGCATCAAGAGAGTGCTAGGCTTGCCGATTACCACGAGCTCAGACAGGCTAGACCAACTCGGAATGCACAATACCATAGACGAGATCATAGAGGCGCTGGTCACTGCCCAGGTGGTTAGGCTGTCGTCTACCCAAGCGGGCAGGCGGATCCTGGACGAAGTTGGCATGGCTCCTAGGATAATGGAGGAACGGAGGATACCACTGACCCGGGAAACGAGGGCAACCTACATGGTGGGGCCCTTCCCGCGAAACGTACATCCACAGCATAACGAGGGTAGACGTAAAGCCCGTGCACGTGCCATCTTGAAGAGAGTTAGGGATGACATAGACTCCGCGGTCTTCGTAGATGCGGCGCAGTACGGGAACAGCAGAACATTCGCGTTATCGGTGGTAGACGGGCGCGGAGTGCTTCGCTCATCAGCCTCGGTAAGGGCGGCCACCCCTGGTATAGCCGAACAAATCGCGGTTGCGCTGGCCCTGTGTGACACAGAGCGTTTCTACGTTTACACCGATTCGCGAGACGCAATTAGGGCATCCGAAATGGGTAACCTCGCTCGAGAGGCGGCCTCCATTCTAGAGAAGAGGGCTTGCCCCGGTTCACATTATATTACGTGGTTCCCCGCACACATGGGGACGAACGTTCTTGAGGGCTTCCCAAACCTCAATGAGCTGGCTCACGACCGTGCGCGAGAACTCACGCGCCGCGGCGGTCTGGCGGCTCCGGAGGGGCAGGAAGAGGCTCAGCAGAACGACCCACTTCTCACATTCAATGAAATTACTAAAAATTACCAACTTGGCCGGAGAGTCTACCCTCTTCCTCATCCGAAGCTCAGCAGAGGTCAGTCAGTTACTCTACGAATGTTGCAGACGGGCTCTTTCCCGTCCCGGGGCTTCCTCAGTAAGCTATACTCGGACGTGGACCCTGGCTGTCCCGACTGCAGTGAAACTTTTTGTTCTATGGCTCACATGCTCTGGCGATGTCCCGCGTTGCCTAACGACGTTCTCTCCAGCGAAGCTGAATGGGAGGAGGCCATCACAAGCACGGTGCTCCAAAATCAAGCCCAGGCTATCCAGAGGGCCCACGAAAGGGCGGAGCGTCATGGCGTTCTTTCCTCCACGTGGGTGCGGCCAGCGGTTACAACGGCCTCCCGCTAGGGAGTCCTTACGTAGCTCCTCAGGATTAATTAAAGTTCATTGTCTGTCTGTCTGTCTGTCGCAGTTCACTGGTGGTAATATGAGCGAGCGATGATCCGCATTCGGTACTGTGCTGTCGAAAGCTGTCAGCATTGTAGGAAGATTGCAATCTGACTCATTTTAAATTGGCCTCTTTGCCTATATGGAGGCTTCCACATGTGCCCAATTCGTTCCTACGCCGCTAGCCTAGGCATGTTGGATCTATACGGGGTTGACGACGTGGCATAGTGAGCACTATTTTTTAATGACGGTGCAGCGTCAGCCTTGTGCGCGCTTGATACGGCTCGCGTGGGAGTGTTTGATTGATTTATGGGATTTAACGTCCCAAAACAGCTGCGATTATGAGAGACGCCGTAGTGGAGGTCTCCGGAAATTTCAACCACCTGGGGTTCTTTAACGCGCGCTGACATCACACACTGCACGGGCCTCAGCATTTCGCCTCCATCGAAATGCAGCCACTGCTGCCGGGATTCGACCCCACGACCTTTGGATCAGCAGCCGAGTGCCATATCCACTAGGCCACCGTGGCGGGACGCGTGGGAGTGGCGTAGCACCTGTTCACGGGTGGGAATGCACTACAGGCCGAGCGCATACCTTAGGCGCCCCGCCCCCACCGTCGCCTCTTAACAGCACTATCAAGTGAACATGGTCGCAGGTTTGGCAGTAGCTGAGAGCAGGCGGCACCAGCGGTAGCGAGCGACTGCTCCGCGTTTTGCTAGTTACGCGCGACACATTTTCATTTTCGTTGGCTCTCGGCAGATCAGAAGAATCTTTGCATGTTCCTCAGTTACGTGATCACAGTCTGCAGGTTTCTAGCAGTCGTGCGTGAACGCAGGCCTGCAGGTAATGCATCAGCGTTTTGTAGACAGCAGAGGTGGCAAAGTGACTCCCCGCGTTTGGCAAGCACAACGGCGTGCATAAGGAAGAGATGTGTTTACACACCTTTAAACATGTGTTCCGGAACAATCCTTTAATTTTGGGCCGGAGAATAGTCCCCATCGACCGATTAGGCCCGTCCGACGGCGGAATTGAGACGTGTGAAACTTTTAAGTGCTTACCGTTTCCTGCTCGCCAAGACAGCGTCTGTAAATAGAACATTTCGCTACGTGTATTGCTGCATGTGCATGAGGCTTAGGTCACGCATATGACTGCACGCAATCAGTTAAACGAACTGCTATAGCAGCACCCGTCCGTCATTTCCGCAGCTACCTCTGGTCTGTCCCGAGGCATGCCGCAGATGCCGTTCCAGACCACTCAGTTCCGTCCCGGGAAGTGCAGTCTTCATGTTTCGCCCGCTAAGTCTTTTCTTCCGCGCGACCCACGTCACGATCCTTTGTCCGCTGACGGCACTTTGCGGGAGGCGTAATCGGTCGGCATACCGCCTTGTTTATGCATCGTGGCCGCCGAAATAGGAGGCTGTGCCAGCGTAGACGGGTCACAGTACTTCTAGCTCGAACCCACATAGGTGAAAAAAAAAAACAAAAAAAGGGCACATTTAGCGAAATCGCGCGTTTAATGATCGTATACATTAAGGCCGTCGCACGGACCATTTAGTAGCCTGCATGAATAAAATTTATCCGGACTGCTGGGTCTCAGTCTATTGTTGGAAGTGTTGGTGATTACTCGATTTAGACCATATGCTCTGGCGCTGCTCGGTGTTGGCCGGTGATGGTTCTCAAGGTGAAGAGTAATGGCAGCGGACGCTGCACAGTGACGTGCTGGCTGACCAACTGAGAGCTGTCCAGAAGACCCGTGTGGTAGTAGAGGGGCTCGCCCTCTCTGTGTCGATGTGGCAGTGGCCCGCACCAGTCCCAGACCGATTCCTCAGGGCCCAACAAATTTTTTCATACCATACCACACTACTGGCGCGAGGCTAGAGAAGCTGATGGACACTTGGCTGGTACGAGTTTGCCGCCGGCACACCCGCATTTCGTCGTGGACCAAGGCTTCGGCAATACGCCCCACAAAGCACTGCGAGGCCCAGCGAACGCGGTGCACCGGACATATCGACGCTGCTGCTGTTCTTCTTAGATGAATTACGGTCACTGACCAAGTCGGATGAGTTGACCTGACGTTTCGGAACCGCATACGGGTTCCTTGTTCACTGAGCAGGACTGGAGGTCTGTTGTCAATTATATAGCCAGAACATGACGTAACGAGCATGCGTAAACGGCAGGCATAGTTCCTGGTGCCCTGTTCATTGTAGCTGGCGTCGACTGATTAGCGATTCCAGGAATCGCTAATCATTCAGTCGAGGACGCAATCGGCGACTTGACGCTGGGCAAGGCGCCCGGGCCCGATGGCCTAGGGGCCGCCTTCTATAAGGCTTTTAGATGTAAGATAGCTCCTGTGATGCTTGGGGTTTTCGTTGAAGCTTATGACCGTAATAGAGTTCCGCTGTCATTCAGAAGGTCGCACGTTGTGCTGATACCCAAGAGTGATGACCCCGAAAAACGTCTCTCCGTGGGTTCTTATCGTCCTATCAGCCTCACCAACGTGAACTACAAAATATTGATGAAAGTATTAGCCAAAAGACCCCAGGGGGTTATTGCAAAGCTGGTAGGGCCACATCAGACTTGCGGTATTAAAGGCCGCAGCATAGCGACAAACATTCACGTCGCATGAAGTGTGCTTGAATGCTGTGACTTTTAAGCGAACGCGTGGCAATGATGCAGCTCGATCTGGCGAAAGCTTTTGACCGAGTCTCGCACGATGTTTTATTCGACATCCTCGAACATTCGAATGTTGGCCATGTAATACTAGAAGGCGTCAGAATGGCGTACACGGACTGCACCACGCGTGTTATAGTTAACGGGGACCTTACGGAGAGCGTGAACGTTCGCTCCTCAGTGAGGCAAGGATGCCCTTTGTCACCTTTGCTGTTTGGCCCCACCACGGTGGTCTAGTGGCTAAGGTACTCGGCTGCTGATCCGAGGGCCGCGGGATCGAATCCTGGCCGCGGCGGCTGCATTTCGATGGAGGCGAAATGTTGAGGCCCGTGTGCTGTGCGATGTCAGTGCACGTTAAAGAACCCCAGGTGGTCGAAATTTTCGGAGCCCTCCACTACGGCGTCTCTCATAATCAGAACTGGTTTTGGGACGTAAAACCCCACAAGACAAGACAGACCTTTGCTGTTTGCACTTTGTCTTGAACCGCTCTGTTTGGCCATCGACCACAGCGAAACTATTATGGGCTTCAGGCTGCAGACCGCACATGTAAAGATTGTGGCTTATGCGGATGATGTTGCTGTATTCTGCTCTGACAGGGAGAGCATCAAACAAGCCACTAATATTGTATGCGACTTTAGCGAGTGCACCGGTGCCCAGATCAACTGGGATAAGAGTTACGGCCTTTGGCAAGGCGACTGGGATGTCACGCCAGAGCATTTCTCTCGGTTACGTTGGTCGACAATTCCAACACGATACCTAGGAATGCCACTTGAATCTTATCGGGATCCAAAATTGTACTGGTCTGAGCAGGCGCAATGCGCGAAAGAAAAGTCTACTGCGTGGCAAGGCAGGCAATTGTCTATTTTTTCACGGGCCATTGTCTGCAACATTTTTCTTATTTCAAAAATCTGGTACGTGATGAATGTGTTATGTGCATCACGAATTAGCATACAAAAACTTCACCGTGTTTTCGCTGTTTTTATTTGGGCTTCCACTTGGGAGCGGACTAGCCGAATGAATTTGTTCCGCCCTGTTAAGAAAGGAGGGCTTGGTCATGTTCACTTGTTATTAAGACAGGTTGTGTCGCGATTTATGTATTCACGGGATCAAAATCACCCGTTCCTCCGCACTATCATGCAAATGAGGCTGCGGCGACTACTCCCGGAACTTATAGTGTCGTCGTGTGAAATCATGAACGGATCTGTAACCGGGTACCTGCGCGAGGTGGTTCGCTCGTTCAGGTTTCTGAACGCACGATTTTCTTTAGATTATTCATTTAATGTTAGGAGGAAAAAACTGTATAAGGACCTAGTGGAAAACATGCTCCCAGAGCCCTTGTACCGTTTCCCACATCGTGGAAGCCCAGGACAAGACATTTAAACGAGTAAAGAAAATGCCTATACAACCGTCAGTTAAAACATTCTTCTTTCAGTTGCACACAAACACACTCGCTGTTAAAACCTGGCTCCAAGATAAAGGCATCCTTATACCCTGGACTACTGACTGCACCTTATGTAAGAAACCGGAAACGATTGAACACGTGTTTCTAGACTGTTGGGACCCAATATTTCACTGGGATGTGCTTCAGCGCACATTAAAGAAACAACTACCCCTTGACTCATATGGCATTCGTTTCTTGCCGGTAGACGTATCGGAGGGCATTCCGTACGACTTAATCATGATCCTGGGACTCCACGCCTTGTAGAAAACGAGAATGCAATATCAGCATGTTGATAAAGATGTACGCCCTGTTCGCGAACATTTCATTGAGAGTGTCGTGCGTCTGAGAGATGTGTATCGTGCTCCAGCCGATCCGCCAGACTGGATCACTGTACTAGATGTATTGGCATGTATGAAAAGATTTTAATCCCGTGGTAGCCAAAGTCTGGCTGCCACGTTTTATGCATTGTATTATATGATATCGGCAATAAAGAAAAAAAAAGGTTACAACGTGGTGCATTATTCTGGGCAGTTTCATAGCCTAGATATGCGAGTGTGCCAGTTTCGACGAATGGGTCGTTTCGCAGGCGATAAGTCAACAGAATTTTAAGCAACACGCGAGTGACCTCGAACTGCATATGCGCTCTATTTATCGAAAACTTCAATGCACAGTGCAGCGCAGATATAATGACACGTGCTGTAGAACGGGGGATTTCCACTTCCGGCCACCGTAGTGAGCGGACACGGAATGTCGTGCTCCTCGAAAGGGGCGGATTTAGCGGCCCAGCTGGGTCGCGGTACCAGGTTCATGGATACGCCGACGCAGGAATACCAGCTTATTTTGCCACAACTGCCTACAGGTACGACCGTAACAACAACCGTTTTTTTACACGCTGACGTGAAGGCGCGACCTTATCGAGTTGAGCATTTCCGCGATGCTTTAAGCCGCCTGCAGCTTATGCCGGAAGTGATGGCCCTAGGTGCCTATCAAATGAATCACGTATGGGCGATTACGTTCAAGGATGAAAACGGAAAAAAGAAGATGCTGTCCACCAAAGCCTTAAGCGTTAAAGATCACAAGTGTGTCGTGATAGACCCTTGTAATCAAGATGTCAGGATGAAGCTATACTGGCTTTTGCACACAACCCCGGATGAAGTTGTGAGAACCGCCCTCTTGCCCTTCGGTACTGTGACCGAAATTTCCCGGGAAAAATGGCGTGTGCAAGGCTGTGCGGACAAAGGGTCTCACACGCGTCTGGTGTCCTTGCGCTTGAAGGCGGGATACACCGTGGAAGACTTGCCGCATCAACTTCGGGTTGGAGAAGACCACGCACTCGTGCACGTCCCAGGCAGACCACCGCTCTGCCTCCGGTGCCGCGGCACCGGGCACATACGGCGCGAGTGCCGAGTACCACGCTGCGGGCTCTGCCGTCGCTTCGGTCACGACGAGACCCAGTGCGTGCGCAGTTACGCTAACGTGACGGGCCCCGGAGGAAATGAAGCCATGGAAGAACACTACATGGACCAGGCTGATGCGGAGGCGACCGCCAAGGAAGGCGGGTATTCGGCGAAAACTGGTGGAAAGCAACAGACGGAAGCTTCCGGTGACAGCCAGGAAAAAGGCGACGGCGCAGCTGTACTCGCTGCCAGCATAAAGGCACCTGATGCAAGGGAGGAAGATGCCAAGAGGGAAAACATTGTCCAGGCTACCACAGAGGCCTGTGCGGGCGGACCAGCTAAGGAGGGTCTTGACATGGAATGCGAAGAAAGTGCTACTCCAGCGGTCGGAAAGAGACAGCTTGAAGTATCCGAAGAAAACGGCAAGCCGGAAGCTTCTGCTGGCGAACCACTCCCAAAGGCGCAGTTCACCAGACGTCCGACCCTCAAGATACAACCCAAGGTGCCGCCTGATAGGAGGGCGACACCACCAGCAGCGAAGACAATGCCAGCAGATCCGCCTTAGCGGTTACGTGGACTCCTGAGACTTCCCGACTGGCCTGGGGGCAGACGTGCAGAGTTTAAAGATGTGCGCTGCAAGAGGAGACGCCTTTGCCTGGCCAGAGATGGCTAGGCCACTTCAAGAAGAGCGGCTAGATGTGAGTCTGTCACCCGGCAATATGTACGAGTCGCGATGTGGGGGGCTTGTCTCATCACTCTCTGGTTCTTCGAATTCGGCAATTGCACTAAAGATAGCCACGTTGAATATACGAGGCTTAACAGCGAAAAAAAGGCAAGCGCAGGTAAAGAGAATACTCATCGAAGATGAAATAGACATATTAGCCCTGCAAGAATCGAAGATTGAGAGTGAGGAGCAAGCGGACCGCATGGTAAATATGTTTAATGCTAATTATGACGTATGTGTGTGCCATGCCGTTGGGAGGTCTGGAGGGTGCATTCTATTTTTAAAACGTTCTAGCAGTATAATTGTAGAGAGGGTCGTGACTTCTGACGACGGACGATTAGTACTTTGTGATATGTCTGTATTTGGGGAAAAATGGCGAATTGTTTGTGTGTACGCGCCAAACGTTGCGTCCCATAGAAAGTGTTTTTTTTGGTTATGTAGCCACCTTTTTAAAATGCGATAGAGTCGTTATTTTGCTTGGCGATTTCAATTGTGTCTGTATGCCTGAGGATAGTGTTAAGGTTGTACCAGTACGTGATAAAAGTGCCCTGCGGCTTAGTGAAATAGCTGAAGAGTGTGCATTAGTAGACGTTGGTGATGTTCTCCGTAGCAACTATGTGCAGTTTACGCATTTTCAGCAACAAAGCCATGCTAGACTGGATCGCATTTATGTGGCTGAAAATATCGTACCTTTATGCGCCAATTATGCTGTGAAGCATGTCAGCTACAGCGACCACAGTCTAGTCACGGTCGAAATTGGCAGAAAAAAGAAAAATGTGAAGTTTAACTGGGAATTATGGAAGTTAAACGAAAAACTCTTGAAAGATGAGACCTTCGTGAAAGTTGTGAGCCAGAAAGCTAGGGACGCTCTCTCCATTGAGAACACGAGCATTATAGCCGTTTGGGAGCAATTTAAAAATGATGTCAAAATGTATGCGATCGAGAGAGCAGGAATCGTACGATATAAGGAAAAACAAAAAGAGAAAGAATTACAGTGTACGCTCGATTACTTACTAAATGCCGACAGCACAATACCCGGATTATTCAGTAAAGAAATCAAAGATGTTAAAAGACAGATGGAACGCATCGCTGAAGAACGATATATGGGTGCAGTGATAAGAGGACGTGCGGAACGCTTCATGATGGGCGAAGTGCCCACAAAACGTGCGCTTGCAGAGGAAAAGCGTTATGCAATGAGAAATGAGATTAAAGAAATACGCTATGAGGGTGTGCTATCAACAGAGCAGGATTTTATCGAAAACGCATTCCTAGAAAGATATCGAACATTACTGGGTATAGAAATGGAAGTGCAAGATGAATATATAAGAGAGTTTTTATCACTGATGCCAACGCTGGATGATGATGTTAGGGAAAGTCTTGAGACGCCGATAACGATAGAAGAAGTTGGGCAAGCAATTGATGACCTTCGGACGGGTAAGTCGCCTGGGCCCGATGGCATAGGGGCAGGATTTTATAAAACTTTCAAGACTGAAATATCGGAGATACTACACCGCGTGTTAATAGAAGCATACGATCTAAAGCAATTGCCTCCATCGTTTAGAGCAAGTCACGTTATACTCATCCCGAAGAATGATGATGCTGAGAAGTTGCAGTCGGTGGAAAACTATAGGCCTATAAGTCTCACGAATGTAGACTACAAGGTATTTATGAAGGTTTTAGCCAAAAGACTTCAAACAGTGATTACGAGCGTTGTTGGTTCACACCAAACTTGTGGAATAAAAGGTAGGAGCATCTTCACTAATATTCATACGGCAAGAACAATTTTGGAGTGTTGTGATGCGTCCTATGGACGAATAGCAATGATACAATTAGACTTAGAAAAAGCATTTGACAGAGTAAGCCACGAAATACTATTTGCGATACTGGATCACGTTAGTGTGGGGACTGTAATAAGAGATGGAGTGAAAATGGCATACAAGAATTGCTCTACCAGACTAGTAATTAACAAAAGACTTACCCCGGACATAGCTGTGAAATCTAGCGTGCGTCAAGGTTGCCCTTGCTCAGCTCTGTTGTTTGCAATCTACTTAGAACCCTTGTGTTTGAAAGTGTTGAATAATACAAAAATAACAGGGTATCAGTTTTTGTCAACGGAAGTAAAAGTCCTAGCGTACGCTGATGATATCGCGATATTTTGTGAGAATGAGAAGAGTATAGTGGAGGCTATAGGGGATGCACGAACCTTTTGTAGACTCACCGGAAGTGCGATTAGTTGGCACAAGTGTCTAGGTTTCTGGCACGGTGAATGGAGTGCAAAACCAGCACAAATACAAGGGATCAAATTTACAAATATGCCGTCCAAGTATCTCGGCGTTCCTCTGCAATATTATCAGGAAACCACCGAGCATTGGGCCGCCGAAACTGAAGAGATTAGGACCAAAACGACTAAATGGGGTGGGTGTGAGCTTTCCATGTTTGCGCGCGCTGCGGTTTGCAATGTGTTTCTTGTTGCGAAAGTGTTTTATATGCTGCAGGTATTATCTATGTCGCGAGTGTGTGTACAAAAGTTGCATCGAATATTTACCGTATTTATATGGAGATCTACTTGGGAACGTACTAGCAGACTCAATCTTTTCCGCAAGGTAAAGAAAGGGGGACTTGGTTTGTCGCATTTGTTCCTCAAACAGATTGTTTTGCGTTTCTTTTATCTGAGAGATCAAAGTGATGGGTTCCTACGCGCTGTTATACAAGTACGACTGCGCGACGAGTTACCAGGCTACATTGTATCGGCATACAGCTCGCAGAGGAGAGCATTGAAAGGTTTTTTAAAGAAGTTGTGTATGCTTTTCAGTTCCTTGTAGTGCATTTTTCTTTTGATTATTTGTCCTTGGTAACAAAGAAACAACTGTATAAGGATTTAGTTGATATTATGTGCCCTGTACCTTTATACCGTGCAATATATGTTTTAGGACGAGAAAGGGACGTGCTTAATAGAGTGAATAGAATGCCTATCAGATCATCAACTAAGACACTCTTTTTTATGTTACACACTGGCACGCTCCCGGTTAAACCATGGCTGAAAGACAAAGGGTTTTATTTTCCATGGGGCGTTAACTGTATTATATGTAGGAAGGCTGAAACAATTGAACACATCTTTCTGGACTGCTCCGATTCTGTGTTCTTGTGGGACGTCCTTCAAAGGACGATAAAGAAAGACTTTCAGCTCACGCCTTTTGGAATTCGCTACTTGCCATGTGAAGAAACCGAGGGCGTGCCATGTGACCTGATAATGCTGATAACTATGCACAGTGTATGGAAAACTCGAATGGATATAAGAAATGAACACGAAGACGCAAAACCGGCTAAGGTATACCTACATGAATATCTGTTGTACGTGAGAAGTGTATTGCGTGAACTTCCTGAGCCACCTGATTGGTTACCTGTGATGGATAAATTACTAACGGCGAAGTATTACTAACACTACAGCGCAGGACAAGTTGTAAGTCCTGTTTTAGTAAGTAAGTACTTACTTACTCCTGGTTTTTAGAATGTACAGAAAAGAGTGTGTGTCCCAATGATGAATTCAGAGCCATGAATTTTTGTCCAATGTGTATTTTGTGAGAAAAAGAGGAAATAAAGAAAAAAAAAAGTGCTGTAGAACGGGTGGTAGAGCGCTCGCTTCGCATGTGAGAAGTCCCGGGTTCAAACCCCGGCACCTCCAACAAGATTGCATCCTTTTGTTTCTTTTTTGCGGTGCTCAGTGCAACTATTTACCGGTAAGGTTACGACGTGGCGCATTATTCTGGGCAGTTTCATAGCCTAGATATGCGCGTTTGCCAGTTTCGACGAATGGGTCGTTTCGCAGGCGATAAGTCAACAGAATTTTAAGCAACACGCGAATGACATCGAACTGCATATGTTCTCTATTTATCAAAAACTCCAATGCACAGTGCAGCGCAGACATAATGACATGTGCAACTGTATAGTGCAGTTTAAACCTTCTTTTGCTTAATATTAATATGTGTGCAACTGTATAGTACAGTTCAAACGCACTTACGGAAGTATTTCCATGCAATAAAGAAAAGAACGGGGGTGTAGCTCAGTGGTAGAGCACTCGCTTCGCATGTGAGAATTCCCGGGTTCAAACCCCGGCACCTCCAAGAAGATTGCATCCTTTGGTTTTATTTTTTTGCGGTGCTCAGTGCAACTATTTACCGGTGAGGTTACGACGTGGCGCATTATTCTGGGCAGTTTCATAGCCTAGATATGAGCGTTTGCCAGTTTCGACGAATGGTCGTTCGCAGGCGATAAGTCAACACAATTTGAAGCAACACGCGAATGACATCGAACTGCATATGTTCTCTATTTATCAAAACTCCAATGCACAGTGCAGCGCAGACATAATGACATGTGCAACTGTATAGTGCAGTTTAAACCTTCTTTTGCTTAATATTATATGTGTGCAACTGTATAGTACAGTTCAAACGCACTTACGGAATATTGCATGCAATAAAGAAAGAACGGGGGTGTAGCTCAGTGGTAGGCGCTCGCTTCGCATGTGAGAAGTCCCGGGTTCAAACCCCGGCACCTCCAAGAAGATTGCATCCTTTGGTTTTATTTTTTTGCGGTGCTCAGTGCAACTATTTACCGGTAGGTTACGACGTGGCGCATTATTCTGGCAGTTTCATAGCCTATATATGGAGCGTTTGCCAGTTTCGACGAATGGGTCGTTTCGCAGGCGATAAGTCAACAGAATTTTAAGCACACGCGAATGACATCGAAACTGCATATGTTCTCTATTTATCAAAAACTCCAATGCACAGTGCAGCGCAGACATAATGACATGTGCAACTGTATAGTGCAGTTTAAACCTTCTTTTGCTTAATATTAATATGTGTGCAACTGTATAGTACAGTTCAAACGCACTTACGGAAATATTTCCATGCAATAAAGAAAAGAACGGGGGTGTAGCTCAGTGGTAGAGCGCTCGCTTCGCATGTGAGAAGTCCCGGGTTCAAACCCCGGCACCTCCAAGAAGATTGCATCCTTTGGTTTTATTTTTTTGCGGTGCTCAGTGCAACTATTTACCGGTAAGGTTACGACGTGGCGCATTATTCTGGGCAGTTTCATAGCCTAGATATGAGCGTTTGCCAGTTTCGACGAATGGGTCGTTTCGCAGGCGATAAGTCAACAGAATTTTAAGCAACACGCGAATGACATCGAACTGCATATGTTCTCTATTTATCAAAAACTCCAATGCACAGTGCAGCGCAGACATAATGACATGTGCAACTGTATAGTGCAGTTTAAACCTTCTTTTGCTTAATATTAATATGTGTGCAACTGTATAGTACGTTCAAACGCACTTACGGAAATATTTCCATGCAATAAGAAAAGAACGGGGGTGTAGCTCAGTGGTAGAGCGCTCGCTTCGCATGTGAGAAGTCCCGGGTTCAAACCCCGGCACCTCCAAGAAGATTGCATCCTTTTGTTTCATTTTTTTGCGGTGCTCAGTGCAACTATTTACCGGTAGGTTACGACGTGGCGCATTATTCTGGGCAGTTTCATAGCCTAGATATGCGCGTTTGCCAGTTTCGACGAATGGGTCGTTTCGCAGGCGATAAGTCAACAGAATTTTAAGCAACACGCGAATGACATCGAACTGCATATGTTCTCTATTATCAAAAACTCCAATGCACAGTGCAGCGCAGACATAAGACATGTGCAACTGTATAGTGCAGTTTAAACCTTCTTTTGCTTAATATTAATATGTGTGCAACTGTATAGTACAGTTCCAAACGCACTTACGGAAATATTTCCATGCAATAAAGAAAGAACGGGGGTGTAGCTCAGTGGTAGAGCGCTCGCTTCGCTGTGAGAAGTCCCGGGTTCAAACCCCCGGCACCTCCAAGAAGATTGCATCCTTTGGTTTTATTTTTTTGCGGTGCCAGTGGGAAATATTTACCGGTAAGGTTACGACGTGGCGCATTATTCTGGGCAGTTTCATGCCTGTATGCGCGTTTACAGTTCGACGAATGGGTCGTTTCGCAGGCGATAAGTCAACAGAATTTTAAGCAAAAGCGAATGACATCGAACTGCATATGCGCTCTATTTATCAAAAACTCCAATGCACAGTGCAGCGCAGATATAATGACACGTGCTGTAGAACGGGGGTGTAGCTCATTGCAGACAACGGATTGGAAGATGTTGGCCTATGCATGTCTAATTGTAGAGTTCAGTTTACGCATTTTCAGGGCTTAAGCCACGCACGGTTAGACAGAGCGTACTTCCCGCTGGACCTTGTTATGTGCTGTGACGATTATACTGTTACACCGGTGTCTTTCAGCGATCACTGTAGGATTAGCTTCACACTTGGTGCTAGGGAGAGGATGGCGAAATTTAACTGGTACCTGTGGAAAAACGCCAAGTACAGGGGGCATGACGGAGGTGAAAGAAACGGCAAAACCAGCGGAAAGTGCGGGTGTGCAATCTGCCGCGGAATCATCGACGAACACAAAGGAGGCCCATGTACGAAAGGAAGCTCTCACCGCTGAAGCCAGTGAGGGCAAAACAACTACTCAAACTGACCAGGAACCTTCTGACGGTTGGGCCATGGAGTGGCACGACGCCGAGGAACCCGGGACTGGAGGGAAAAGACCACGAGACGCAGTCCCATCAGAACAAAGTGATACAAGCGGTCAAGAACCGCCGGCGAAAGCGGCTGTCTTTCGGAGGCAGCGGCTGCTGACCAAGCCAAACGTCGTAGAAGGGGAAAAGAGGGCGGGCAAACCGCCCCCTTGACGACGCACTAGGTGCGTGCGCCCTCCCCAGAAGGTGTGCCTGGCGACTGAGTAGCTGTTATCGAACGCAAATTTGGTGAGCATTTACTTCTACCTAAAAACAAAAACAAAATGGCAGTGAGACTTGAGCGAGCAGTACGTGGTTTGCCAGTATAAATGTACGCGGGTTAGCGTCTAAAAGGCGGCAGTACCAATTGAGTCGATTATTTCAGAACATGACTTCGACGTAATTGCTGTGCAAGAAACCAAATTAGCGTCCGAGGAGGATACCGATCGCATGGTGTTGACTTTTCGCTCAATGTATAACGTTTGTGTGTCCCACGCCAATGGCTTATCAGGAGGGTGTGCTCTTTTCATCAGAAAATCGATGGGCGCTGTTGAAAGAAGTATAGTAAGCAGTGATAACGGACGTTTTGTAGTGTGTGATTTTTCTTCTTGAATTTGAATGGCGTGTGATATGTGTGTATGCCCCGAACCGAGACAGTGAAAGGAGAGCTTTCTTTCAAAGAATAAGAAATCTACTGGAATGTGACAAATATGTAATACTTGTTGGCGATTTTAACTGTGTGTGCGCGAAAGAAGACCGTGCCAAGCCGGTCCAATTATGGGATCAAAGCGCGGTGTTGAATGAATTGATTGCAGACAACGGATTGGAAGATGTTGGCCTATGCATGTCTAATTGCAGAGTTCAGTTTACGCACTTTCAGGGTCTAAGCCACGCACGGTTAGACAGAGCGTACATCCCGCTGGACCTTGTTATGTGCTGTGACGATTATACTGTTACACCGGTGTCTTTCAGCGATCACTGTATGATTAGCTTTACACTTGGTGCTAGGGAGAGGATGCCGAAATTTAACTGGTACCTGTGGAAATTAAACAATAATGTCTTGAAAGATGACACTTTTGGTAGAGATGTAGTCGAAGCCCTTACGAAGCTATATGATAATCGAAAAGACGACTGGGAATCGAAGTGGGAAACGTTTAAACAAGATGTTAAAATGAAGGCGATAGAACAAACTACTAAGAAAAACTTTGAGAAGAAACAGGAGGAAATAAACCTACAAAGGCAACTACAAGCTCTCTTGCAAGAACAAAGTATGAAACCTGGTTTGTTTACCGAAGAAATTAGAAATATAAAAAAACAAACTGGAAATTTTGGATAGAAGGAAGTATAAAGGAGCTATAATAAGAACTAGAAGTGAAAAACTTTGGATGGGCGAGACACCCACAAAAAGAGCTTTGGGAGACGAAAAGAGATATGCACAAAGAAAAGAAGTAAAGGAAATAATGCACAAGGGCACGCTGACAAATGAAAACACTCAGATAATGGAAGCGTTTGTGGAACATTATCGCGATCTGCTCGGAAAACGTGTATCGATGGCCGAAGGCTTTACTGACGTCTTTCTCCCTATCATGCCCAAGCTTGACACTGATACACAAGAAAAATTAGGGGCTCCTATCAGCGTGCAGGAAATCCAAAAAGCTATCGATGACCTAAGCACGGGAAAGACGCCGGGCCCAGATGGAATCGGAGCTGAATTCTATCAAAAGTTTAAAGAAGACATAGCACATGCGCTGTATGAAGTTATGGTCGAAGCATACAAAAAGAATAAACTACCGCGCTCTTTCACGCAGGCGCATACTGTCTTAATTCCGAAAACAGATGATAGCACCAAACTACAATCTGTAGCATCATATCGACCTATAAGCCTTTGAACACTGATTACAAAATATTCATGAAGGTTTTAACCAGAGAGAATGCAGACTGTTACCGAAAAGATTGTGGGGACACACCAGACATGTGGCATTAGAGGTCGCAGCATTACAACAAACATACATATAGTAAGAAGCGTTCTAGAGATTTGTGATGCCTTTGAAGAACGAATAGCAATGATGCAACTAGATTTGCAAAAAGCTTTCGATCGTGTTTCGCATGAAGTATTGTTCAGTGTGTTGAAGCATGTGGAAGTTGGTGAAATAATTTGGATGGTATTAAGATGGCATACTCGCAGTGTGTAACACGTCTGATAGTCAATAGGCAGCTCAGTGAAGAAATTGAAATACTCAGTTCTATCAGACAAGGATGTCCGGCCTCAGCATTGTTATTCGCCATCTACCTAGAACCCTTT